>VYZS01062175.1:11051-104295 GCA_013400695.1 Neodrepanis coruscans
AAAGCACTCTTGCAGAATCACAGTCCTGCTGGGGAGCCACCCATACTCTGTTGGCAACACCATAAAAAACAAACAGGATCAATGCATAGCATGCGAAATGCCTTTACAGAAGATAACTTGGGAAGGGGGATGAGCTGTTACATACATCAGTGGGAGAGCATTAACTGTTGGAATCAGTTTCAGGCTGCTGCTCTGCAAGTGGGGTTAGAGAGGATGATACCAAAATGGTTGGGAGGCCAGAAAAAGTGAGAAAGAATTATGAAAGAATTACCACACATTTCAAATATGACTAGGGATTTTAGGTTGCCTATTTGAGATATTTTATTTATTCTACATGTAAGCTCAGTGTTTCAGGATATTTTGACTCTAAATAATAACACAGCTCCTACAGAGGGGCCTTAAGAGACAACTGAGAAAAAGATGTTCGTTTGCATGAGCTGAGAAGACAAGCACTGCACTGCTTCCTCCAGAGCACAGTGATGCAAATAGAGTGGCTTCTTAGAAATAAAAAAGCATGTTCTCCCCTGTGGTTTTTTTTTTTCCTTAAAATATCAACCTGGAGAAAATGGCTTAAGCACGTGCTCTGTGGGGCACAAAAACTGCCCTGGGTCAGACCAGAGAGGGAAAGAAGCCAAGTGGGATGCACAAAGCCAAGCTCAAATGCCAACACTTCCAGAGGCACTGTGGGTTTACTAACATGAGAGTATGGAGTTAGTAGACACTCAAACAAAACAGTTAGTCACATTAGTCAGCTTTGTACCTTCTCCTATGAATGGGAGGCTTCTTTATACCATCCCCCAGAACTCGCATTGAACTGAAAATGAATCATGGAGAGTGGTCAGCAGCTTGAACGGAAAAAAACGAACAAGTGGCAGCTAAAGGATTAATATCCCTTATACACAAACAGAGGGAATGGACATAAAGGGAAAACACAACATTAAATACTAAAAGAAGTATTGAGTCTCTGCGTGCCTCCTCTCTTTTGCAACTAAATTTGGGTTTCAATTGGTTTTATTTTGTATGGAAAGAAGGTTTCACAGGTATTGACCACATTGCAACTTCACTGCTGCCAAAGCCAGGTCAGTGTAAAGTTTAGATAAGGCCAAAATCTTTGACAGAAGCTGTTAGCAACAGTGATTAACATCAGCTCCAGTTTTGCTTAATCCATCAGTGAAAAACGAGTGCGTTTCTTTCCTTGGCCCGAACTTTAACACACTGCAGCATTGTTGAAAGACAGGCATTTGAAATCCGCTATGAATGTCAGGAATTAACTGAAGGATGAACATCCTTTTGTGGCAGCCTTGTTCATTTTCTTTGTATTTTTAATAGCAAAATGTAGACATGAGGATTATCTGTGAAGAAGATTTGAGGAGAGAGGGGAAGTGAAGGGGAACTGAGCATCTTTTTACATTTCATTTAAGATTATTACTTTTTTTTTCTGATCTTTTCTGTGAACAAACTTTTATGCTCCTCCCTCTTCCAAATACAAAACAGCAGAAAAGACAAAATCCTACAAAAGGCTGATTTTTTTCCATAGGCTTTTTGGGTCCTGTATCAGCAGCTATATTTAAGCTTGATTTAGCTATCTTTGTCATGAGTGAAAAGATTGTTTTGGGTGTGGACAAGGGCTGGAACAGGCTGCAAGTCCTTTGCTAGAGCAGGAGGCACCTCTCAGAACTCAACTGATGGTGCAGTCTGTCACCCCATTCCTCTTCCTGGATCCACAGTCCGGTTCTAATCCTCAGGCTGGTTTTGGTGGCAATTACACTTTACTGGGTTAATTTTCTGCCCATTTAGTGAGTGCCACCCACTCACCTACAGAACAGAGAAGTGCCATGGGTTCCCAGAGGAGGGGAGAGAACATGGGCAAAGAGTGACAGGCAATGGCAGCAGCACAGATCCAGCCCATCAGCAGGACAAACCTTAGCTAAGGCTTGTGCTCTGTGTTAAATCACTTCAAAGGTTTGCAAAAGTCAAGTTACAACAGGGGCTTTTCCCATTTAAATGGAAATTTACTGCATGTGAAATAAATGAATAAGCAAACACTCTGAATGTAACTGTTTTTTTATGAAAATCACTTGATTGCGCTTCACTTCCTCAGCATTTGTTGCTGCTCACTAAGCAACCAGAGTCTCAACATCACAACAGCCATGTACAAAAAGAACAAAGAAAAAAACATACCAACAAACCAAACAATCCAAATTCCTTTCCAACAGAAGCATAAAAACAAACATGAACTAAATCAGCACTACAGACCCACCCAGCTTTTCTTTTTTAATTAACATAAATGACAGCTATCCTCATGTAGCCGCAGCTGTATCTGAGGACATATGAGACCAATTACTGTTCCTTTAACTCAGATTTTCTTACATTTACAATGAATGTATTTTCCCATATCAGAAACAGCCTCCAAAGTCTGATGCAGGAGAATTTAACCCCATCTGTTTAGTGTTAGCAGTGACTGCCAGCTATGAAATTTATTACCCTCAGAAATCCTAATGTAACAGGTTCTACACTTAGAAATAAATCTCTCCAAATGAGTTTATAAGCTTATGGACTCATCCTGCCATAAACCTGAAGGTATGCCTTATGCTGACTCTTTTGTAGATGTAAAAAGTCAAGTATTACTTATGTAAATATTCCCTAATGACCAAGAATGAAGCTCAAAAAGGATGACAGTGGTAGAAAACAATAATAATAAATCTTTCACTCTATGTTACTTAGAGGGTCCTGAATGTTTTTCAAATTGATTTTAACACCTGAAGTGTCTATAATAGTCCTTTAGTGATACCCACAGCTCCTAATGTTTAGAGGACGCATACATTCCTGGGAGGCTGCTGCCTCTCCCTGGATGATCCAAACAGGTCAGTAACAATTTACCAGGAACCCACTGTGAGTGGCCAGTTTTAATTTAATGCTATCCATCACCAATGCAATGGTTCCATTTACCTTAAGAGCAGACCTGTGGCCATAAGGATGGCAGTGGAGAGCAGCACTGTGCTGCACGCCAGGGCCTGCAGCCTCTGTGAGCTACAGGGAGGATATGGCACCCTGACCCTGCCAAAACAACTGGCCATTCCTGCTCTGAAAGCATTAAAACATATTAAAAACACTGGCTAAACCTCAGTGTATTCAGAACAAGCAGGGTTTGACTCCAAGTGTCCAGCAGTCCGGACGCCGAACGGTGCAGAGCATGGCAGGGAACCTACACCAATTATTGCTTCTTCCTTTACTTCATCTTCCCCACTGAGATGGGGGACTGAACAACTTTTTTCCCCTCAGTCACTTGGCACCAGCATCTACACGCTCACACAGCTGTTACACCTCTCTCTCTTTTATCTTCTTAAAGAACAAATGGGAAAACTTCCCTTTTGAATCTTTCTGGACACCATCAGGGACACCAGTGATGAGTTAGGTGGGACTTACTGTCCATGAGAGATTGAGGTGGAAACTATTCTGTGGAACAGGGATGACCCATCTCACCACTATGAAGAGCCTCCCCATGCTTTTTTAAAAACCTAGTTCCCTATATCTCTTAATATAATCAGACTAATAATGGTCATGTTTATTTTGTGGCCAATTAGATTTAACACTCTAATAATTCCCTTAGTAAAGCCCGTCATATAGAAAGGGGTGGTGACAGTTCTAATGGAAGACCTGTCCCAAGGTAATTCCATTTACTCTGGAAAGATCAAGCATACTGTAAGTATTAGGTACTTTAATCCTTCAAGTTAATTTAAGAAAAACAAACAAACATACGTCAGGAGATTGTCTTCACCCCTTCGAGAGAAAAAGAAATAATTGAAAGTGACGTTCTCACCCTTCTGTTTTATCATGCCAAACCTAAAGCTCAAATAAATATGCATGAGTGGGTGCAAAGTAAATCAAAGCAGCTCTACACTCACCTCCTCTGGTTTATTTCTGCTTCGTTGGTGGCGTTCTTCCCTGGCCCCCAGCTGTGTCGACGGAAAGGAGATGGTGGCCTCATGGAGTTACGTAAGACAGAGGAATGAGTGGGCACATCTGTGATACTGTCCAGCTCCTCTTCCTTCTCTCCTCCCTCAGAGGCCATCATGTTGGTGCAGCTGCCATCCAGGCTGTGCCTGTCCTTGGGCTGGACAAAGTTCACTGCTGGTGGGAAGGGAAGGGATGTGTCGCTGCCCAGGGATGAGTTCCTTTCCAGGGACATGGTGTCATCTGCAGAGGAACTGGAGCTGGTGACATCACACACAGACTGCTCCTCCTCAGGCTGCTGTGGGTAAGAAAAATTAAAAATATATTGAAGTATAATCATAGACTGATTTGGGTTGGATAGGGCATTTAAAGATCAGTGAGTCCAACACCCTTCCCACAGGCAGGGACACTGTATCAGGTTGCCCAAACTCCCATCCAACCTGACTTTAAACAACCCCAATGAAGTGATATGCATTTAACATTTTAAATAAATGCAAATATTTTATATTTCACATGAGTTGAGAGATTTCCTAGTTGATAGCACAAGGCAAATTAACTGCCACAGAACCAAGACTTTTTGCTCTGTTTCCAAAAGAGGGTCATATGCTCTGCAGGGTGATCTCTTCCACATCATGCGTTGCCATAACCCTGGACTCCCAGCTCTGCCTGCCTTCCTCTCCACAATTCCATGTTTCATCCTGCACAGCAAGCCCTGTTCCTCTCACCATTTCTGGCTAAACCTGTTGTTGATCAAAGTGCCATAAAACTGCCGAAGGTTTACTGAAAGCGAGTAATGGGGAACTAGGTCATCACCTTCCTGATGACAAATTCCAACATCTCTTGTGAGACTGAGATGGATTTGCAGAGCTCAAGGGCAATGCACTGTTCCACTGCATCACGAAGCACAAAAGAGACAATTACTCTTTAGCAGAGAACAGACAGAAAAAAAAAAAACAAACTTAAATGCCTGTCCCCTGCTACTTTCCATTAAGCAGAAAGTTAATATCAGGCTTTGCAGAATTTTTCCAATCCAACTGTAATTGAAAGATATTATTCTACAGGATCAGCCACCCCGTATTACAGGTCTTGAGTGATACTGCAATTTTTGGGTTTGGTTTGCTCCAAAAGCATTATGTAGAAACCAAACTGGTTGTCTTTGGCCAAAGGCTACATGCTGACCATACAGCCTGAGAAGAGCCTGTAGGTATTCTGCATTCCCTATGGCTAATACAAAAAACATAAGCATCTCTCTGACATCACCTCCAGTCTCAGATAGTGTTTGCCCTGAGGGACTGACACGGGAAGTTTCAATTTATCCTCCTGCAGAGTTCTGTGCTGTATCATTTAAAATAATAGTCAGAATGCTCAGTCAGGCCATGTATAACAGACTATTCAGCAAAGCCACAGCGGGTAATTGCCCTCAAGCCGTGGGCTCTGAGGGCTGGGCAGAAGCTGAGCACTGGAGGAGCTGCAGGCTGTCAGCTCTCATTTGGCAGAAGACAATGGGCTACAAAATCCCCAGGGAGAGACAGGCATCAGAACCCACGAAGGGCAGGATGAAAAGGAGTAGAGCTGCACCGTGGCAGTCCTGACCTCAGATCCCACCAGCCTGACCTCATCAACCCCAGAAGTGTTAAACACTCCAAAGACTTTTCTGTGCTTCTTCTGATGGGCAGATATTACAAGCTAAAAGCTTTTTATTTAACTGAGTAAAAAGAAACTGAGATGTTCAAAAACTGTTCTAATCAATTTTTCTATTTAGAGGAAAGCCCTGTTTCAAGCTGAGCTATTTTTTATTCTTATTTCAGTTTAACATACAGTATGCAATAATGTTCTTAAGATGGTTTAAATAAACATTGTCGCACTATTTACCTTCTTATATCCATAAAATGGAAACAGAGAAAAAAAAAAAAGAGAGCATCCACAGCACAACACCAAAGAACAATACACCTTTTAAACACAAAATATTGAAAAAAAACATTAAAAATATATCCCTCCAGAAACATTCATTTATGGTAAGGTATGTCAAATAATAATGGCAAATTTCTGTAAACTATGTTTTGTAAACTAGCAAAGTATTGGATATGACAGATTTGAGAAAGAATTGTAAGTTAAAAGAAAAGGGAACTGAAATGGATGCCCTGAGAAGTTTTTGATGACATTTGGCATTATTCAAGATAATCTGATATTTGTGTGAGTCATGATGAGAGCTTACTGAATTGCTTAAATACAGACAAATCAAGTAGTGATTATGTGGATAATACTCCTGCAGTAGAGGAAACAGTCTGCTTCACTTTCATGAGACAGGAAAATACTGTCAGACATCAGGTCAGGCTGGATGGAGCTTTGAACAACCTGGTCTAGTGGAAAGTTCCCTGCCCATGGCAGGGGGTTTAGAACTAGTCATCTTTAAGGTCCCTTCCAACCCAAACCATCGTGGGATTCTATCACTGGGACACCACAGCAGGAGAGGAGAGGAGAGGACTGGCCACTGGCTGTTCAAAGTGTGGGGCAATTTGGAAACATTAAATTTGAATGCAAATCTGGTAACAATAGTGCAGAACACCAAATTATATAGGGAGGAATTAGAGTAAAAAAGAGGAATTCTTATTTCCCAGATGAAAATACTGCTCTAGTTTAAAATGCAGAACAAAAACCACTTCCTTAACAAAGAAGATTTAGGGCTTCTATAATAAAACACAGTTCAAGGAGATATTTCAAAAAAGGGAAATATATTTGGCCCATTTTAACTTCTACCTTGAGCATCAGACTGACGACAAAACACACTAAACAATTCCCTTGAACTTGTGGCCCACACTTATTCCTGCCTTATAGTCTGCCTTCGTTTCAATGATTTTTTTTTTTTTTTGAAACAAAGAAAACAGCTACTATGAAAGAGGACTCTGTCAGCAAAATACCAAATGTGGCTGACACATCTAAAACATCTATATGGTAGTCACCTCTGCAAAAAATTAGCTATCTGGCCAAGGGCCAGTAAATATGCATTGCTCCTTAATCCTATTTGATTAAGAAAATACACTTCTGAACAGAAATAGTTTTCTAATGTGTTCTTTTGCTACAGGGGAAAAAAAAAAAAACGCTTAAAGAAATATTAATTTCTTTCAAGTTAGGCTTGCACCTCAACGAATTCAACCCTCACCTGTGACCATAAACCTCATGGCTGAAAAGAGCTTTTACAGAAATTTGTTCTTAGAAACAGTACTTGGTTAAAAGCTAGCAAGAAAAAATAAGATAATTCATAAGAGTAAGTATTCTGTACTTCCTTGTGAATAGAGATAAGGAAAATCACAGGGATGGTGAGGGTGTAACATAACTTTTTCAACTAAATCCCTCCACTGTAGAAGGTCTTGATAAAAGGAATTAAAATGTTCTTTCAGTCATTTCCATGATAAGAACATGCAAAGCAATGAGACAGAAACTTACTCTGTCCCTGATCTTCCATGTGACAAAGACATCAAAGGTGTTACAGTATTACAAAGAAAAAAAGATTAAAAAAATTAAACCTTGGCATCCTAAAGTTTATTTGTCACACCACTACATTAAAGGAGCTAACATCTTTGGTTGCCTTAATATATAACCCAGGAGAGTAATTTTTTATTTGGATTTGTCAATGGCTTCACGTTCTCTAAAATTCACCTCAGTAGTGGCCTCTTATTAATTATTTATCATAATTAATATGATTTGGAGTGAAAGAGTCTTCCCCTGATGAAAGCCTCTCCAAGCTTCCATGCTTCTGGGTTGTATTTTTTGCATGGCTGTTGGGGTTTTTTGTTGTTTTTTTTGTAAGAGAAACAATAATTAAAAAAACACAAAAACAAAAAAAGCAAAATATTTACGTATTTCTGTATTTCCTTGAGCAAATGAAAACAAAGGCAGAAATTAAACAAAATTTAAGAACATGAGCTGCAGCCCCTTTGTTTGGCAGTGATCTATGGGTTCCTTGTCTGAATCATTTCCCAAGGGGCACATTAAAAAGCTTCCCAGTAAAGCTGGATTTCAGTGGCAGGTTAAAAGTTAAGATGAGCAAAGCGTATGGGCTCCACCCCAGGATGTTGCCAGATGATTGTGAGAAATGACCTTATGCAGTATTAATCATCCAAGAAGGAGGGTGCAAAGCCTGTCCAGATGGCTGTCTGAGACAGAGAAGGAAAAGCAGGATGACGAGGACATGGGAATGAAGCACTGGCGCAAAAAAAAAAAAAAAAAAAAAAAATTTTGCTGAAGCCATAGACTTGGAAACAATTTCTGGATCTCAGTGACAGCCTCTAAAGTCTGAAAAAACAAGGCAGGTTTTAGTGCTAAAACTCCCTGAACCTGGCAGCTCATGTTACACAGCTCAGCACATGTCCTTCAGGGAGAAAAACAAAAGAGACAAGCACAGGAGAGGGCAAGGAGATGGTAAAGAGTACACACCAAACACTAGGGACAGGGTAAGGCACCCGTAGATTTTGTGAACCTGCAGACCCCAATTCTTTATGGTCCTGGGACAGAACCAGGGCTTAAAATCTATGAATTTCAAGTGATGTCTATGGAAAGAGCTTAAAGACCCTGGACAGACAATGACTTGTTCTTCCTACAGTTTTTTAGTATATTAAGCAGTTAACAAAAAAAAGAGTTATTTCTACAATTTAAAAACGCCAAGTCTAGTAGACAAAAGTTCAACTCTTGTTCCATAGAAAGGGGAAACAAGAACAGGACTAGTAATAACAATAATCATCATAACACTGACATGTTTGAGATCCCCTTTTTTGTTCATAAACATATCCTCTCTCTTTCCAATATGATATGGAAATTGTCCTACTTAAGAGGTTTGTAATCAACCACAACTAAGACAAGTATCTTGGAATACTTTTCAGAAGATTACAGTCATCACTCATTTTGGTGGTTATTAAAAATACTTTTAATTTGCATTTCTACCAGCTGGGCTCAGTAGTCTAAAACCAAAAAAGACTTAATTAAGGAACAATCTCACAACACTAAATTAGTGTCTCTGCTCCTTCTAGAAATAATTTTAACTGTGGTACTCAGATCAATCCTGAGAAAGGAGACAAAGAATCAAATTAGTCAGCAAAACAGAGACAAATAAAGAGACAGGTTAAGATTAGCTTTGAATAACTTCCTAAACTCAACTCAGGAACCTTTTGAAGCCATTTGTAGACAAGGTCTGCAATCCACTGCATAATAAAAACAATGCAAAGGCCACCAAATTAAGAAATTCTCTTTCTACAAAGAAAAAGATTTCCTCTCTCTCCCCTCTCTCCACTGGCAACTGAAGATCTGCCTTCCCCACTACCTCCTCTTTCCCCTGCAGCACCTTTGTTACGTTGCACCACCTATTCTTCTTACATTTTCTTTCTTGCATTTGGAGAAGAAAACTTTCCACATAAAAAAGGGAAAAAAGCTAAAATTATATGTATAATATAAAATTGCTGAGTTCCCACAGCACTATTCTCCCATACATCCCCATACAAGCATTAAATCAAGCTCAAATGGCAGACGGCTGCTGCAATTCGTGCCACTCTACACAAGAAAGTTGAAGACAGTCTGCTCTGCCAAACAGCCTCATATTCCCATAATCCAGGGTCCCAGTAAAATGGAAAAGGGTGAGGCTGGTGAGCTCTGTGTCCTACCACATGCATTAAGGATGACTTTACTGTTCATTTATAGAACATGAGATCACTTTGCCTGGGCTGAGGTGTTTCCCGTCCTGCTGGAAAATATTCGCCATCATCTGATTTGATTTCAGCAAACAGAATTTAGTTTCATTAAATAAATTTCTCTGAAAACAAATGTAAAAACTACTCCAACAGTTTAGCTTTACAGAGCAGGAACCATGCCTGCTCTAACAGGTGAGCTGGAGATGAACCAAAGGATGTGATTTCATGGAGACCAATATGATGGCTGCTCTAGAGAAGGTTCACATCCCTCTTGATTCTGCAACACTGTATTATTTCAAGGTGCTTTTCCACCATCTACTTATGGCAAGGAGAATATAAATTAACAGCAAGAGGATTCTTAATGAGCAAAAACCTAATAACTCTCTGAAAAAATTCAGGCTGCTCCAACATAGATGCAAAGGGAGGCATCCTCTGCTCAGGAGGCTGTCTCTCAGGTCTCTCCCACTCCTCCTTCTCAGCCATGAGCAACACAAAGGGCACAGGGATGACTAAGGTTAGTAATGACTTGGTGTTGATTTTAAGTAAACTTGAAAACATTTTCATTCCACTTGCACGCAAACAGGCATTAGAGGTAGGTTGCCTAGGCAACAAAACTATTCCCTGGAATTGGCCTGAAGTATTTAGAGTGTTTCCTTCCTATCACACCGAATTTACAGAAAAACACTGGTTCCTCTGAGAATTACAGCATATAAATCTAGAGGTGTCAGCAGAGAGGTCATCATTTGCTGGAGAAAAGGTCTTTGTTACATGACTTAAAGATGGATTTCATATCGTCTGTGCAATCCCTAAGGACCTTCCAAGAAAATCCACCTTTTCAACTGTTCCTCTGCTGCCTGATTTACTTTTGGACAGGCAAAATTACTTTCATGTTTTTAACACTGGGGCCTGCACAGATTTTGGAATTCTGCTGCAAGAAAATGTATCCCTCATGTTGCTGCATCTAAGGAGGAGACCGGATCCTTCCCATCTACTTTGTTCCAGGATAATCGTTTCCAGGTTTCTAACTCACCAGTGAAACCAAGATGATCTGCATTTGCAGTACAGATTTATCAGATCAGGCCTTGGAGCTGTTTTTAACCACATCCCAACCAGGTTTTCCTACCTTTCCAAAGACAAGGTCTTCCATCCCATCACCAGGCAAGGGGAAGAGGTCAGACTCGCTCCCGGACTCTCTTTTAAGACCACCCTGTGATGAGGCACAGACACCACTCAGCCCATCCTCCAAGAAGTTCTCACATTCTGTGGGAGTAAAGCAGAAGGAGTTACAACCTGATGCTTCCTGTAGCATCCACACATCCAACCTGCATATTCTCAGCAAATTCCAGGATTTAAAACCAACAGTATATACAGCCCTATAAATTGTGTTCACCTCCCAAAACCGTGCATGCAAATTTTCAGTTTATTCAAGACTTTGAAACTCTTTTTTAAGGTATCAAATAGTGCATAACAGGATGTTTCAATTGCAACAACTGCAAAATTAGATTCATACACAATAAATGTAGAAATATAACTTGACAATACTCTTTCTTTCTTTCTTCCTTCTTAATTAAAGAATCAATTCCCTCTAAATGTCAAAGTGCTTTTAATGCATATTGGGATGATTATTTCATTCTTTCTTCTATACTTCTCACTGAAAAAGCACTAGTGACTTCCATGACAGCTTTACTATTTTAAGATTCAAAAATTAAATGATTTTTTTTTTAAACTCTCAGCTTCCATAACTCCTGACATTGAAATATAAGCATGTTGCATCTCTTTTTTATCTCAAATGCTTCCAGCTGTTTGCATTGGGTTGATCAGCAGCACAGAACTAGACTGCAGGCCCTGTAAAAGCCCTTCCTTTCCAAAACTCTTCACAGACAAATATTTGCATAAAAAAAATTCCAGTATACCATTTCATTTGTTCAGCCTTTAGGTAAAAGTATTAATGACCATTCTGGCAATAACTGAACATTCTTTTCTCCCATACCAAAATATTTTCTAATTATTAGTATTTTTTTTTTAAAAAAAGAAAGGTGTTATTTTGCAACCTAGTCTACTGAACAGATCCAAAATGTGCTCTCCTGTCTGGAGAGGAGCAGGGCAATATAATATTGGTTCACTCTTAAATTACGCCTGACTAACTCCATCCTTGGTGACGTCAAGCTTTAGGATCAATGCAAGGATGACAGGTTTGGATAGCTTGACATCACCTCTTTCCCTTCCCCATCCTTAACCTGTGCCTGACAGCAGCTATCAAACACTCCAGCCACATCCCAATTGATGGGAGCGATTCCACTGCTGGAGAAAATAATATTGCTTCAACAGTGGTGGGGCTGTCCCCATTTAGAGCAGCGGGAGTCAAAGCTGGTCAGAAACCCCATTATCCCACAGAGGAGTTTCCACATCATGGAGAATTGGAAAAGCACTTATTGGATGCTGCAGCTGCTCCTGTTCCCCTTTCAGTAAACCTGGAAAATCTGAACTGCTTTTCCATCACCGAGGGGGAGAAGGGAGGGGTAAGAGAAGAAGAGGGGAAAGAAGAGAAGGAGCGGCTGTGAGTGCCGGCCATCCAGCTGGCAGCCGGCAGAGCATGTCCACAGCCCAGACTGAAAAACAAAGGGGCTCAAGCCACTTTCCAGTGGAAAATCAGCAGGGACAGTCCAGATGTGCCAAGGGATGGATACCTCATCCTGATGATAAATCATGAGAGGCAGCAAAGCCTCCTCTGCTGCAACCTCCCAGGCACAGTGGAGATGAAAGAGCATGAAAAGAAAAAGAGGAGCAGAGTGATGGGAACACCCCCACTCCTCATCTCACGTGTGCTGAGGAACTCATTCCCAAACCCCCTCTTCCTTTCATCTGGGTGAGTGTGTATCTTCTCCCTCCCTTTTTCTCAGTTAGCTGGGTTTGTTTTGAGCTGCACAGACATTGCACAACACTGAGCTCTGTCTCCCACACCTGTGCCCTGGCAGCCTGGCGACAGCACTGGTGTGACACGCTGACTGTGACATTGTGACTCCTGACACATACACACCCCTGTGTGCTGCACAGGCTGGACTTAGAGCACAGCTGTGCTGCTCTGTTCCTCTCTGTGGAGCCATGTGTGCAAACGGAAAGACAATGGGAATGCACTTCTGTGCGTAATATAAAGGCAAAATAATTATACAGGAAAAAGCCCTAGGAAGAAAATTTCCATGCAACTCTCCTCTGTATATTCTCCAAACCCTCGTGTACTCCAAGCCAGGGCTGAGCCATTCAATTCCATGCTGATAACTACATAACTGCTACATGCACTTAATTTCAGCACTGACAGAAAATGAGAAGCTCCAGTTCTGGAGTTACCTTCTAAGATTTGAGGACTCTGTCCTTAGAAGCCATTTCAGTAGGATTATTCAGCAAATTAAGAAGGCCTAATTCCTTATCAAGTAGTGTCTTTTTAATTTATACATTATAACAGCTTTTATTAACAGCTTTTATTACTGTTAAGTGTTACCTCATTTTTCTTGCCCTTGCTGCACTGCCCAACACCACAGAGCAGTTGGAGGATGTGTGTGCAGTAATAACACTATTTCTAGAAAGGCCAGACCCTGCACATTAATCAACATAAAAATCTGTCTCTCTGTGCTTGTGCTACAGGCACTTATCACTGTAATTATTAATATAAATTTATATATACAGATACCTAATTACATAATTAATATTGTATTTTTATAGTGTGCTATTGCATTAGATAACTAATAGGTGTGCAACTGATATTGATCCATAGGAATATATGATTATAGGTCTGGCAAGTCAAATGAGTACATATAATTTTGCACACTAAGGGAGTTCAAGAACTCTTGCATGACAGGTAAGAATATCCTACCAAAATGTAAGGGATTTGAGGATACAATTAATAAAGAAGCAGCATGGCAATACCACAGGTTCTCCTGTAAAAACACTCTTGAAACATCTATTCATTGTTCATGACTCTTCTAAACAGAGCAATACTTCTTTTTATTTTTTTAATAAAAAAGCACTTTAATTTGAGCTCGAACTTCTATTTAGAATAAACCCCTCAAGTCAGTAACTGACATTATGCCTTTCACATTGACAGTCATTTTCTGTCAAGTATCTCAGACAAACTGAAGGAGATTGGGGTGAGAGCACTGCTCATAAGGACAGCAAGGCAAGAAGCCTCTTTACTACGAACAGTTCAAGTAAAGTCCCTAACCAGGGCCCTGATAAATTACTCTATTTGTTTTGAACATGATTAATCCAATGAAAGGAAATGGGTTTTTTTCTAATCTTGGACACCAATCCCTCTCTGGAGCTTGCCTGGACATGATTTTCTGTCCCAGTGAAAGAGAGAAATCCCCAGCCAGTACACAGGGCTGGGAGCTCAGCATGGCTGGTGAGCAGGGGGTGGGAATGATGGCTCTGAACAGCCTTCCTGCTTCCCAAAGCCTGAAATCATGGCCACTTTCAGAGAAGGGGAAAAAAAAAAAAGCATCAAGACACTGATGTGGATCTAAATACAGGTGCAGGAGTTTGAATTTCTGGCTTCTTTTTTTGTTTTATTATATTATCCTTTTAGCTAGAAACAATGTCTGTGTGCCCCACCACACTTCTGAATTTTATTCAAAAAAGAAAAGGGAAAAAAAATCATCAAAATACTGAAGCACTTTAAACACATAATTATTTCAGGAGGTGACACACCACACAGCTCCCTGCAAGTCAAGTGCTACAGCCATGTGCAAACATGACTCACAGCACATTCATTACACATTGTCTTTAGTTTGTATGTTTTTCTTGTCAAGGCAAGGATGTCAGAAATAAGATGAAAAAGAAGGACAGAAAGGTGAGGAAATGGCTGCTGGTCTGGAGCTGCCATCAGCAACTGCTCACCTGGAGACTCCCGCGTCCGCTTGCGCTCCAGCAGGGAGGAATCGGGACATGGCTCCAGAGAACACCAACTTTCACGGTTTATCTGGAAAACAGACCAGAGCACATCAAAGAAAGGCCACTCTCGCCAACATCCCTGTTAGTCTCTTCTGCAACGTCCCTCCACATCAACCAGCAGATACAGAGTTATGGCTTAATTTTTTCCCAGTAGTAAAAATGTCAAAAGTAACGTATGATTTTTTAAATTTCTTTTAGCATCACTAAACAAACCATTAAAATATGCCAAAGAACTATTTCTCTGTGGAAAGTTTGATTTCAAGGTGGCTACCGCTCAAGAAAGGAGTTCAGAGGGAGGATAAGCCAGTGTTAAACTACTCGTTGAGGACTGAATAATCCTGGCTTCAAATCTCACTTCCATTTGCAGTGGAACTGCAGACAAGCTACTCCTCTGCTTTTATGTCTCTGTTCACTACCTACAGAATAACGATTCCTTACCACACATATTGCTGTACAGATCACAGAATCACAGAATATGCTGAGCTGGAAGGGACCCACAAGGATCACTGAGACCAGCCCTTAGTCCTGCACAGCACCATCCCCAAGGGTCACACCACATGCCTGAGAGTATCAGCCAAACACTTCTTGAACTCTGTCAGGCTTGGTGCTGTGACCACTTCCCTGGGAAGCCTGTTCCAGTACCCAACATAATTATCTCAAAGATAGAAAAGTGCTCTGATGATGTGGAAATGAGGGCTTGGGAAGTGCCTCTGCCTGTGTTTTCATCTTCCTCACTTGGGTTGTGTTATCCAACATTTTGACTCTGAAGTCTGCTGGACTATCCACAAACCCTTGGCTCATCCAACATCCACTTCCCATCACTTCTGTCTCCAGCTGGCAGACTCTGGAAGCCCCTTTACTCTCTCTTCTGTTTCTTTGAGTCAAATGCCTTTACTTGTCAAATGCATGCAAATCACACCTGTTCCACACCATGAAATCCAGAGGTTCTTTCTCCTTCCAAGCTGCCTTGATACACAGCATCTCACATATTAAGTTATAGCTAAAAGAAAGCTACCGAAATGGATGACTTCGTCTGATTTTATGTTTCAACTATTTCTCCTATTCTCTCTCTCTGGTTTTCTTTTTCTCTCCTGAAATAATCTCCTTTTCTCTCTGTCAAATAGTGAATTCTTACAACTTACTTTTTGCCTATGACCCACGTTCAAATCTCCTCTACTGCTCTACTTCTGCACCCCTTCAATGCACTGGTTTTGCCTTTAAAAAAAGGCAATAAATTAAAAACAAGACTCTCCTACCCTTGACCTGACATGCTGCTTTGACTAATGACCCATGTACTTGTTTCCTTTCTCACTGAGATCATGGAACTTGTTACTGCAGTCATTGGCTGGTGCTCCTTACTGCTCTGGCTGCATCCCCTGCCTGTCACCCTGGAAGCTCCTGCCAGCACCACTGCTCACCTCCTGCTCTCCACTCCTCCAGACCTGTCAGCTACTTTCTACAGAACATTTTTCTTCCTCAGGTTTTGTCCTCCTCCATACAAAACAGGGGTGGAAGGGCCTTTGACAGGTCAGCTAGTCCCTTTCTGCTGCTCCAAGTCAGGCTCAATCATTATCTGAGAGGTCTTAATCCAACGTGCCCTTAAAATCCTCCAGTGGCGAGGATGCCGTGACCTCTCCCAGTCAACAGCTCTTGCTGACAGAGACAGGGAAGTAGAAGGGAAGACCTGAGAGTGAAAAAATTAGAGGGAATCAACCAGGAGAGGTAAAGAAGACATCATTCTCTACCAGAGTCAGGTCTCAGGATGACCTCAGTGCACATTCCTCCCCACTTTCACTGAATTTTACAGGCTGTTTTGCTTAGATATGATGTACATTTCCTAGCAGTTACTGACTCTGCTTATACATATATATGTTATATACACATTCATCCAAGATCCCATTTCACCCCACTGTGTACACATATCTAAGACCCCAGCCTTCCCTTCACCTCTGCTCAACACACATACACCTACCTGCATACCCATGTTTTCCCCTTTACATTCAGTACATCTGTATTAAATGAGAAGTAGAAAGGGAAAGAGAAGCAGCCTGAAGTTTGAGAAGGATTTTTGTAAGCAAAAACTGAAAACAATGATTTTTTTTCCCCAAAGTGACACAAAGATGTTGAATTCTAACTGTTGCATGGACAGTGGGTCACCATTTGGATTCTTTCAAACTTGGATTCTTTCAACAGAAGACACTCCCTGTTCTCAGTGAGGCCGCATGGTACATAACCTTAGCAACTAAACTTAACTGCAGAATATATTCTTTTTCAGTCTTGAAAGAGCTGCAAAGTCAAAGTCAATAAATATCATGTTATTATTCTTTTTTATCCAGACAAAGCAGAATCTATCTACAGCACATTTTATTCAAGGCAAATCTAGAGGTTGAGCCTGTGCACACAGAGGACAAATGCAAATGTGCTCAAGTCCACACAAATTAAGGAATGACCCATTTCAGATACAAAATCAAATTCTGCCTCCTTCTGAATGCCTTGCACCCAACTCATTCTTCATCGTATTGCACCTACCTCCTTCTTACTTTTAAACAAATCTCTATCAAATTTAAGGAAACTACTCCTGATTTATACTGATATCCACTACTGGAAATCAGTAATTAAACATCCTGTTCAATAATTAGTAGTAAAAAAGCAAAATATGAAGAGGTTCAAGCCATCTGTTGAATAAACTGTATTAGGCTGAATTAACATTATATTTTTTCCTTTAATAGAACCAGTTGAGTCACTCACTGAAAATGCATTATAGACACTGGCATTTTTTCAAAAAAGATTTGAGTATTTTTCCCTTTTCCCAGCCAGCTCTCTCCTTAGCCCTGTGGCTTTGCCAAGTACTGAAAATGTCTGCTTTTTTCAACTAAAAGAAGTAATGAGAGAGTAATACTGAGGCTTAAGGTGCTGCTTCAGATATACCTGATTATGTACAAAATAAAACATTAGAAACAAAATATTTATCTCAGTAGCCCTAATTCAGGAAGAATAATAATCATCACCATCAAAATACAAACAAAGGAAACCACTACTAAATACAAGTATTCTTTATTGCAAAACGAGCCCAGACAGGATTTGAGGGAGGTTTACTGTGTGCTCTCAGGAAACTGGGTGGTCCATAGATACTCAAAACACAAACCCCCCTATCCAAAGCCCAACACTAAGTACTGGGATCCCTCCTCAACACCTGAATTCTGCTTGTGTTTACTCAGGACTAGTGACTACAGGTACAAACAGTAAGGGCTGGAGAGGAAATTACCTCTATAAAAGCTCTTGAACATGAGGAGCTGGGGAATGCACTAGCACAAAGAAATTTAAAACTAGGCTGTCTTGAGATTTTGTGGACATGTGATCATTACACGTGAGAAAACTATTCCTCTCTCTTCTTCCTGCATTCTCTGTTTAGCTGACAGAAGCCCAGTGACAGGACCACAGGCTGGTGGCCACAGAAGAGGATACAATCCCCATATATTTTCTGCCTTGCCCACAGTGATTATAACCCACTGATTCTGGGCATCTCAAGCCTTTGTGGTGGGAGCAGAGGATGCAGTGGTGTTCCAATTGCAAAGGGAATATGAAACAGCCTCTGGGAACAGAGTTTCAATACACAGCTTTTGAAGAAATGCCAGGAGAGAACTAGCTATTTTTCCATACAGAAGCCTGAATGTGTTTATCTGCAGCTCAGACACAGAATCGATCTTGGAAGCACATCCCCAGGCACAAAAGACTGAATCCCAAAGGATTTTCTGTTTGCCTGTGAAATACTAGCAGACTACATGTTCAAAGAAGGCTTTGGGACACCAGCTGGAGCTGTGAGCAGCTCGATTGCTCTTTCTGGGCACATACACGTATTTCCTGACTCAGAGACATCCTCCTGCAGACACTTAGTTTGAAACTTGATGTGACTTAATGCAGAGACCTCTTTGCATAAGAAAAGGACAGAGCTGGACAACCTGCGAGACAAACAGGGCTGGGGTATCCTCCATCTCACAGGAATAACAAGAGACCCCAGACTCTGTTCTCAGACTCTTCCTTACGCTGCCCCTGCACGATAATCTTGGCCAAGAATTTATGTAACCCCCTCCAATGCTTGAGGTCCTGTGTGGTGCCTGCACATCAAAACCTCCTCAAAGATATTTCAAAGCCACCTCCTTCTTCAGAGGGTCTAGGAACACGCACCTCAGGAGCGAGTGACTACCTGGCTCCCATGTAACCTCTCCTACATTTTGAACATGGAAAAGTGCTTTTTCTCTCCCTCTGTTTTTATTTTAACTTTTCTTGCCTTCCATTTCACAACAAAGAGAACATACTGACCTCTCAGGAAATCTTCCGCTATTTTAAGTTTGCACTTGTCAGTCTCACTGGTAGCAACACAAATCAACATCTCCAGAGCAGAAGGAACCAGATGAATTTAACTTTCATTTCCTAGCAGTTCTCTAGAGATTCATCTCCTCTTCATATTGTTTTAACCTTGTCCTAAACCTACAAGTTTCCATTTCTCTCCTCCTATTTCCCCAGATTCCAGACTAAGATCTATCTTGCAGCTAAAACCAGATACTACTGCACATAGGAAAATATTTAGGAGAGTAATTTTAGCTTGCTTAGTGTATCATTAAGTACCTGAACAACTGACACCAGGGAAGGTTTGAAATATCCATTGTAGAATGAAAATGGAAGACAGAAAGCAAAACTTTAAATTCAATTATAACTAATTTCTTTAATAATGAGAAATAATACAATGATTTTTTAAAAACAAAAATTTTGTGCACATTTAATTATTTTCTAGGAACTTCCTGAAAATTTCCTGTAGGATAGTTTCATTGAATAAATTTGGACACATAACTGGAATGCAAAGTTTCTACCGAGCAACTCTTAACTTTACAATTCCATTTACAATGGAATGGTCCTTGTGTATTTCCTTAGATTTGTGGGAAGATGTTAACATGTGGATGCAGAACACAAAGACGTTCTCCAATGCATGCCTTAAGGGCCACCACTTGCATTTCTGCAGTGATTTCCATGTAGATTTATCATCTGGCACAGTGAATACCCCACACTGAGCCTTTTACCTTTACAGAACTGGTAACACCATATCAGGACAGTATTTTTTCAAGAATGTCCAAAGTGACACAGCAACAAGTGAGTAATGCTATAGAAAACTACATTAAAGGATTGTACCAGAAAAGGCTTCTACAACCACAGGAGATGTTACATGACTGAATAAATTAGCATTTATAATGTAGGAGTAGTGTAAAAGCAATGCTAAATTCCTAGAGTGCATTTTTCCCCCTGGCAACGTCCCAGCTGGGGAAAGGAACGTGTACCCCAAGTACATTTTCCAGGCCTTGGCACTGGGATGTCCTCCACCAACAAAATTAAAAGTCCTGGTAACAACAAAGTTTATTCAAGCTTTAAAAATAACAGCATGGGTTTTGCAGAAAAAACATCTCTTGACTAACATGGGAACAAAATTCCCAGAAACATATATGTGCCTAATGTGAAAACGCATTATTTTCATTTAACTCATCTAATTCTAAATGAGACACAAGCAGAAAAACTCAAAAGCTCTCTACATAATTCTAAATACACTTCTAACCATAACAGCACGGACAGATGTAGGATTAAAGTTCAGAGTTATTTTTTGGGACACAAAGACTGATGGACACTGTGTACCCATCACTGGGGGACAGTGCTCTCAGAACAACTCCAAAGAAGGAACGAACCTGCTTAGGTGTCAAATAACCAAAAAGATAAAAAATACAAAGCTTTCTAAGTGTGATAACATACAATGGAAGGAACTCTAGTTTCAGTTAATTTTGTGACCTTCTCCACATACTCCTTTAAGCTTAGGATGATGCAAATGGCACTTTGCCTTAGGTGGTTCATTCCAGAGGATCTTTCTGGCCCTGGGTAGAACTACCAGAACATTCAAGGGCAGAATAACTAATTTATAGTGCTGCCCCTTTTATTTCAAAATGCCTCAATTAATTATTAATGCTGGGTTTAATTTCATGAATAATGTTTTGATCTTTAAGTGGAAGATGAATGGGATTGGTTCATCTGAAAAGCAGATAAATCAAAATTCATTTCCCCAGTTATGAAAAAACTTACATCAACTGCCTATACTTAACAGTTTTAGCACTCATATGTGAAAAGGTGAGATGCAGATGAAGGCAAAAATCAATTATTAAACATTCCCAGTAGCTGTTGCTCAGTCTCCCATTCCCAAAAGGAGCCCATTTCTTCCTTCCTAACTCTGTAAAGCACTGCCTGTTCATCCACACTTGAATGCTTGTCTGACTTCACATGCATTTACAAGGTGCCAGCCAGTGTGGTTTTCGTATTCTGTCCCTAGATAGTTATATTTGTGGTAGAAGGCACAACATAAAAATGAGACAGGGCTGCCAACACACACATGGGCACACTGAGACTTCCCATTTTGGGCTTGCAATAACATAGCACAGACTGCTTTATCCTGCACGTAGCTGCTAAGAGCTCAGCAAAATGTTCAGGCAAACGGATATCCCACATACCTCACATCTTCTCCCTCATCTGCCACAAAGCAATCCCAACAGGAACGATGATGGCAAATTTTTATGTCATTTCTGCATCATCCAGGCTTCCCTGCACAGTGGCAAGTCACTATGTTCAGGAACCAAGTTCATCATGTTTGCGTTGCTGCAACAGCCAGTAAAGATCATAGAATCATGGAATCATAGAACGGTTTGAGTTGGAAGGTTACTCAGTTGCAATGTCCCTGCCATGGCCAGGAACACTTTCCACTAGACCAGGTTGCTCAAACCACCATCTGGCCTTGAACATCTCCGGAGATGGGGCTTCCCACAGCAACTCTGGGCAACCTGTGCCAGGCTTATCTCACTTACAGTAAGGAACTTCTTTCCAGGATGAAGTCCTACCTCTGACACAGAAGCTGGGACACCAAGTAACCTGATGTCCCTTGCTTTTTTACATGTGGGGGAGGAAGAAGAAACTATGTTAAAGCCAAAAATAATTGTGTGCATCAATCCTAAAAATTGCTGAGGTTGATCTTTTTCTTAACTCCACAAGCCACTGTTTCAGGCACAATCTAAACATGGAAAATTTCAGACTCAAGACAGTGGCCCCCTAGAAGACGTGCATTGCAAAATAATCAGTAGGAATCAAAATTCTTTTGTGACTGTATCTAAAAATGGTTGCAATCCATGTAAATATAATCCCATCTATAAACATTTAATACCCAAAATGACACAAGAACTTTGTTCATCACTTGTTCCAGTTCTCCTTCTCCACCACCTGATTTTATTTCCTATGTCATGACTGAGTCACCATCTCTGGAGATATTTAAAAGATGTGCAGACGTGGCACTTAGGGATATGGTTTAACAGTGGACTTGGCACTGCTGAGTTAATAGTTGGACTTGATGATCTTAAGGGTCTTTTCAACCTAAACAATTCCATGATTCTGCAATTACTGAGTTCCCTATTTTGAAATGAAGCAAAGAACATATTCATCTACCACCCAAAGAAACTACAGCTTGTCTGAGACAACCTGCAGCCAAACTGAAAGCTGTTTGGTGCTTTGCAGTTATCTGGTTAAAATTTCATTCAGCTCAAACACTCTCAATTGATCCAATTTGGATTTGCTTTTCTTGTAAGGATATTTACTTGCTTTTCAATACTTGTCAGTTCAACACCCCTGTCTTCTTAACACCCCAAAATACAACCACCTAGATAATGTACAGTTGTACTTCAGTATTTTAATTAAAACCAAAGCAAACCTCCACTCCCAGCTCCCTCATTAATGGTCGGATCCAACTCCCATTAACGTCAAGAGATGATCTGCCACTGACGCACTCTAGTGCTGGCTGGGATCCCTAGATCATGAAAATTTCATTTCATCTACCAGTTATGTTATAGAAACCAGATAAAACATGAAGAATGACTGAAAATCAAGCTAAAGTTGATTGTAGCTATAGCTGTCACCAGCACCGTCCTATTTTGAACATCTGCAGCCTGTACAGCCCGTGTTGGGAGCAGCAATGTGTGTACACACGCACACATAAATGGACACTGAGTCACTTGCAGGGACAGACAGTATAACCCACAGTTTTGAAAATCAATTAGGAAAATACTAGTTGGAACTAAGAAGAGCCACATTTTGTTATAAAATCTAAGTTTTGCTGAAAAAAAAAAATTTAGGAACTGATGTCATCAGAAACACTGAAGTCAGATAATGCTAGTGAATTATGTTTCAACACAGGCATTCAGATACTCTTTAGAAAGAAAAAGATGGTGTTTTTTATTGGCAACCAAGAGGGTCACTTCTTCTCACAAGAATTACTAAGCAGTCATTTCATACAAGTAGAGTGCGCACAATATGTCAGCATTTTTAATGACTCATAGGGTGTCTAGAGACTGAAAACCATGGGATTCAATCCTCAACCAGCATCATTAACATGAAAGTTCAAAAATACTCAAAAGAAATGAGTTGGTAGAGAAGACAACTTACAGTTGCCTGTGCCACCAAAAACCATAGGATACACTGAATTAAAGGAATATACTTTCACTCTTAAACAAAGCAAGTTAAAAAAAGCTGCCTATTTTAGTGCAGATAAAGTAGGACGAGAATCAATTAAAAATAAATTTCTTATATGTTCGACTTGGAAACAAGAGCATGAAGTAAAAAATACTAAAAAAAGAAATGGCAAGCTCATGCAGAATCCCACCGCTTCAGCTGTGAAGAGAAAAGAGAAGAAGGGAGAGAGAAAGGAAATGCTCTTCCAGGAGTTAAGATCTCTAAGTTGGGCTGTGTTTTGCAGTCCCTCTGGCTGCTCTCCTATTTCCATTCACTCTGCCAGGAAACTGCTGAAGCTCCAAAAAGCTGTTACTGAGACAGGACATTCCCAGACTGCCATTGTGCCATTTGGTGGAGCACTTGCTAATTTTAGATTAGAGGAGGAACACACTGGGACAATTAGCCAAGAACCACTCCTGACTCTTGCTCCAACCCATCCTCAGACAAAACTCATATCCAAACAACAAGACCTACAACAACACCCTTCAAACACAAACAAGAAACAGAGGCAAACCAGGATCAACCATGTCTTTTCTTGGTCAGAATACATCTTTCAGGGAACATGTGCATTTCAGCCCCCCAAAAAAGCACCACTGGAAATTAAAACTATTTGCACCCTAAGCAGAAACCCACCTGAGAGGATTTTAAACCAGGAAGGGACTATTTAATGGCAGAGGGCAGGGAAGATGGCCAGGGAGAAATCCCAGAGAGTGCATTTCACAAGAGATTATCTAGTTTCAGAGATAATATTTGCCATGAAATCATTTGATAACGTTCAAAATCATCTCCATGCTGAAGGACAAGAGCTTTCCCACCTGCCCCTCCTCTCTACAGCACCCAGCTGGGGACATGAGTACAGTGGGGAACAGAACGACCCATTCAAGATAAGGAAAGGAACCCGTAAATAAACGTACACAAACATCATACCTTTAACAACACAACATCCACAGTCCTGTCCACCTTGGAAATGTCGCACAGGCTGTATCGCCTCTTGTGGCGCTCGTACATTTTGACCCAAAAGCCGAGGGTGGAGGAGCAGAGCCCACCATGAACCCCAGGCTGACCACGGCAAGACGCACTCCAGACCTCTCACATTCGTGCTTGGAGGAGTCCTCGTGTCTTACACACCAGCCTGTCCGAGCGTCTTAACAGGAAAAAGAAAATCCCAGAGCTGCAACCGGCTGATAAAGTCTTCTCGGAACAGATTTGCTTATATAGGCAACGCAGGAACTTACAGCAAACAAAAGATATTTGAGGACAGCTTTATACATATAGGACTATTTTTTTTGCAACTGCTAAGAATGGTATCAGCCTTCCTGTTATAGCAATAATAATAAAGAAATGTTTTCCAGACAACTTTGATATCCAAAAAGCACCAGAATGAAAATCCTGCCCGAAAAGAGAACAAAAGCCAGATGTGTGCAGCAGGAACCCTGACGCTCCGAGAGGAAAGGCAGAAGGTAAGCTCAGCCACGACGGGTCTAATTCAGAAAAAAAAGAAAAACAAAAAAAAAGCCAATCACTGAATCCAACGTAAATAATGTCACCAACGTGTTTTGCCTTCACGCCCTCATTCACTGAAAGAAACAATAAAAAAAGGTACTTTCCTCCTTTCTAGTCAGTCCACTGTTCACCAGGCAGGAGGGTTCGGTTTGCCTTAAGTTTAAATTTCTGATGACAGCACAGGGCAAAAGGAAAGAAAATAATAAAATAAAGCCACTCCCTCCTGATTTGGGCTGGGACGTCATTACTTGCCTTTTTAGTCCTGCACCAGTGTTCTCCCAGCTTTCAAATTTTCTTTGCAGTTGTGGGAGCATGATTCAGAGAGAGAAAAAAAAAAAAGAGGGAGGGGTAGAAGAAAAAGCAGCAGCTTTTCTTTGCCAGCCTCTTCCACCTCCGGCTGCAGGCACTCAGTATGTTTGCTCAGTCCAAAAAGAAACTGAGAGCAAAGGGACATGTTTTTGGAGAGGTAAAAAGACTCTTCCTACTCCCCCAGGCCAGGTGAATCAAAGACAATTTCAGGGTTAATGTTCTCCCAAACCAGGAATGGAAACTTATGATTTAATCAGTGCAAGGGGTGGAGGAGAGGGAGGGGAAAAAAAGTAAATCAGCCATTTACTTTTTTCTTGGTTTGTTTGTAACACGGAGCAAAAAATTTCAGTAACTTGTTGTCCAGGAAATACAGTTTTCCCTCTTTTACTTTTTTCTTAAAAAAAACCCCAAACAAAAAACAACGAAAATCACCCTGAAGTTTCTCGTCTTTCAAATGCCAGGCCAGTCCCAGCGTCTCTCTGCTCTCAATAGCTCATTCACATCAGCTGGGCCCTGCACGCTCACTGCCACATGGTTTCCTGTTTTCAAACTGCCCCCCTTACAGCCCCCTCTGCTTTCCACCCCACCCTGACCTCTCCAGGGATGAAATCTTTCCATACTTCCCTGGCATTAGACATTCTCTCACTCGTGGATTCAGAAGGGAACGGGGGTGGTTCAAAATGAAAAAAAAAAGAAGAAAAGGGGAAATGGGGTATTCTGTGACCGGGAGTTTGTAGAGACCAGAACTTGCTGCTTTGCTAGACAGAAAAGCTGAATATAGAGGAGTTTTTAATCCTATGTTGCAAAGCAGGAAACACAGAATTGAAAACAGCACTTTCAACCCAAAGTTTAATTGCTGATTTCCAAAAGCCATCCTTGGCAGCACTGGGCAAACTGGCCCACCTCCTGCTGCTGGGATTTGCTCCACTCCTGGAGCTTAGTTAAGGGGTTGCAGATCTTTTCATCTAGTCGCGTAGGGTGATCCCATCCTCGGGTTGTATAAGGAGCTTTGTAACCACCTGCTCAAACACTGGCAAAGGCAACTCAAACCCTGCAGCCTACTGAAACAGATGAAAAGCAAGTTTTCAGCATTTGAATGCAAGAAGAATATCTAAACCCAGCTGCTGTAAAAGGCCCTCCAGTTCCTCTCTTCACAGTGGTACACAGCCTTTGGCTGCCCAAAAACATTGCACCATAGGCTGCCTGTAACACAGGAACTGACTCTCCTGTGGGCCTGTTTGGTAGAACACCAAAAACTGGGAGTTTACAGAACTACAATGTACTATTTTGGGCTCCTGGATATTACATCTCTGGTCCATACAATCAGATTACACAAAAGCAGAATTACCCTCCAGATTTAGCAGACTCAGTCAGTGAGCAGAAAAGGGCATCTTTTCCTAAGACTTGGTGACAGACTGGCCAAATCCCACATCAAGGTCCAGCTTGGGCATCTCTACATGACCATGTCCTCACGCACTGGATGGGCTGGGGTCTCACAGTGGATGAGCTCCCCCAGGTGAGGGACACAGGTTTGCTCTTACCTAATCAATGCGAGGTATCTCCCCCCATTTTCATGAGTCTCCAAGTCCTTCCCTCAAAACCCAAAGCTTCGTCTCCACCACACCACCGGCTGAACTGAGAAGGATCTCCTCTACGAGGCTCTCTTACAGCTACAAGCCTTGGCATGAGATCCCAGCCAATGAGTCTGTTCTCTTCAACAACAAGCAAAGCTTCTGCTTTCAGTATTAGAACACACATGAAATGTGGTCGTACTTTGGGGACTTTCTGGAGGCACCAGTTTTCTCCACAAGTAATGAATCCCAGCAATCATGTGCTTGTCGAGATGAGGAATCAGAAATGGCTGTGACAGCATTCCAGCCCTTCAAACACTACCATAAAAGGCAGGGATTTCCTCAAATCTAAATTTACAAGACAGAGACCTATAAACAAAGTGTGTGAATTTAGTTCAGGTACAGGAATTTGCAAAATTCATTGTGCCTTAGTAAGGCTCCAATGTTTCACTGCAGATACTTTCATTTTCAAATCAATTTAATTATGGCTACTGGTATATATAGCCAAGATTTATCCAAACAACAAGTGCACAACTCTGCCCAGATGCTGCATTTAAAGCACTTCACCTTTGATCCATAGAGCTCCTTTGGCAACCAGAAAGAGACGTTCAGCTGCAGGTCTCAGGCAATGCACACCTTGCAGAGGAGACTGCCAGATGATCATCCCCGTGAACTATGACAGCACATCTTTTATGGAGATGTAGGATAGGTCTGTATGATGTCTCATAGCTACACCAACGCTTAGTTTTTTGTGGCTCATGTTATTTCACCCTTTTCATGGGTAAGCAGAAATGAGAAACTCCTCCAGTCAAAGGAGGTGGAAAACATATTGGGAGATGTGCAACTGTCACACCAGGAAGTTTAAAAGAGGGGGTCAATCTTGGGATGGTCAAAAGCCCCAAGTAACACAATTTGCGCTTTCATGGGGCAGCAGGGAACAAAAAGCTCAGCTGGAAGGTGCAGACAGGTGGCAAGAGCTGAGCAGGGAAATTGCCAGACTAGCATCAGACTGAATGACTCTGGGCATGGGAGGTATCGCAGGACACGGTACATGTCCCAGGACTTGGTGCATGTCTATGCCCAAGAATCAATCTGTGAATCAAGATGACGACCTGCCTTCCTCCAGAATTATGTGTTTTGGTCTACTAAAGGTTGCCAACTGAACCCTTTGACTCCCCTACACCTTCAGTCATAGAGGGGGAGGGAACACAAACAAACAAAAAAAAATCCCCCTCCCTCCCTTCTCATTTAAATTTAATCCCTTCTTAAATTTAAGCTTCCATATTCCTAATTTCTTCCAAGAGTTTTTCCTGTGGATATGCTCCTGACTGACAGCCAAGATCAGGAGGCCAGTGACGACTACAGACACCCAAAGTCCACCTCATCTTCGACTCCAGACTTTACTGTTGAAGTAGGGGAAAAACATAACATAAACAAATAGAAGATAATGTGCCAGACACACTCTCCCCTGGGAGACCATCACTCTCTTCCCACATTAGGTGGGGCTTTTGCTGCATTGTTTCAGAGTAGAAATCTTGCCTTGCACACAGTCTGACATTCACACAGGCACAGAGAGCAGATGCAGAACACAGACTAAGCCCGGACGGAGCAGAACAAAGGTTTCCAGTCTCTTTTGTCCAGCTATTTAAGGCAGTCCTTGAATGCCATACAAGTGTTTAGATAGCATATAGTATTTATGCTCTGAATCACAATGAGCCAGACAATCAGAAGATAAAGATTAAATTAAAGAAACCCTGCTCTAACAAGTAAATAATTCTCTTTTTTTTGGCGAGTCGCTCAAAATGGAGCAGAGACGTGAGCAGCAGTCCCAGCCACCGTCTGCTGATGCGACAGTTCTGGGCTCCTTATTGAAAACATCTGGAAGTGCTGAGCCGCTTTGTGCAGACAGTTTGAAACTATCCAATCATTTCATATCCAAACCAAAGTCCAGTGCTGCGGATTTCAAGGGGAAGAAAAGAGGGGGAAGAAAAAAAAAGAAGGCACTTGATCACACCATATGATCTGTAATTCATCCAGATAAAACTCCTCCTCCTCCACCCGCTAACAGATCTCTTAATGACAAGGAAATCATGGTTATCCTGAAACAGACTGAACTATTGTTATCTGTTTCAAATTACTTTTGCCATATCGTTATGAAACGCTGAAAATGATGCAATCTGCAGAAATACTCAGGCGTATTAACTTTTTTAACCATGGCTCTGATAGGAACTAATGGAGCAGTAGATGAAAGGAAAAAATTTCCCCTGTTTTAAGCTCAGCAAAACCCACTTTCAGGCACTAAAACCAGAAGCTAATAAATTCATCAGACAGTTAAGAGAGAAGAATTACAATGTCAACTGCTCTTTTCTTAAAAGAAATCAGCTTTTTGGAAAGGGTTTTTAAAATTTTATGGTTTTGGCACTTGCAAGGATAGACAAAACAAACAGCTTTTTTCCTAAAGCTAAATAAGGCAAAGGAAACCTGCACTCTGATGCTGCAAAGTGTGTAAGAAGAGCACATCCAATCTGGAAGGGAGCACACATCCATCATGACTGTTGGGAGGCAGGTCAGCACCCACACCAGAGAAGATCGAGATGGATGCAAATGTGGATTTTGAAGCAGACCAGGCAGCTGCTGACCACAGTGAGCACTCCCACCACAGAACTTGGTAAAGAGCCCTGGCTGTTAGATAATCCACTTCTCACACTTTCAAGAGCATTGCAAGACTGAGAGGAGTTTAGTGACTGACTCACTCCCAGCCTGCCTGCCTGTCTGCATCCCTGTGGTGGCAGCACTTGGATCCAGAGCCACATCCCTTCAGGCATGGCACAACTCACCTGTGTCCCACCCTCTTCAAGGGGTGGCCCCAAAAGGCTGGTTGAGAATTTGAATTCCTCTACAAGGTAGGGTGTGAAATGAAGAGGAGACAGAGAGAACAATCACATGGACAGTCCCCCATGACAAGACATCCACAAAAATCCCACCCATGTCAAGCAAATGCTGCTCAGGGAGAATGACAGCGATGCAGTAAAAAACCTTCACAGTCCTGGGCCTAAAACTCATTGGTTCAATTTAAGCTTTGTGGCAAATTATTCACTGTACCAATAAAGGGTTTATTCTCCAGACCGGGCAGCCTCAACTCTCCAAAACCTCCTCTATTTAAATCATATCTTCACAGAAAAGTCTGGAGAGAGACATTTCCTCACAGAGCAATACCACACTTTGGGACAACACGACTGAGCTGAATTTAACATCCAAACAATCCAGCGTCCAGCTGCAGTCTGTGTTTGAGCTTGAAGACAGAACCATCTAACAAACAGCTAAAGATACACAGGGGAATGAGAAGGGCTTGGAAAGCTGTCAGACATATGGATACATGAAGTGTGTGTTTTGAGAAAATACAAAAACACCTTGAGAGACCCTCAGCCACATCCTGATCTTCCCTTTTGTAATATTTCACAGAGACTCAGTGTACATTTTTCAGGAATTTCCATTGTCCAAATAACCTTCAGAAAAATGCTGAAGTTTTGGTACACCACAGAGCATGCCTGAACATCCTTCCAGAGGAAGTCAACTGCCCATCTTACTGCTCCCAAATGACTACAGGAGAAACACATCCCACGCAAGAGATTAGCAACCCCTCAGCTGACTTTACATCACTTTGCAAGATCCAGTTCTTCCTTTACCAAAAATAACCACAAATCAGTATGTCTGGCTGGCTGAAGTGCTGTGGGATCTTGGACCATGCCACAGATATTTACTTAGCCTGTTATGGGAGTTGAGAGAAATACTTCTGCTGTCAAACACTAGACACATTGCTTTGCTTTGTGGATTCCAACATCCTGAAAATGGGGAGGGGAAAACATGCAAGAATAGTCCGCAAAACAGACTGTCAAGGAGCACCTGAGAGACGAATTGCAGAAGCAAACCAGTCTCCCAGAAGCAAACAGTGCTGCACATCCCCTATCCTCCAGGATGTCAGCTGCTCCCATGATCAAGCATTTCCTTCCCACTAGGGAATGGGGTCTAATGACCTACAGATTGGGTTCAAACATCAAAAACATTGTGATATTTGTAAAGAATAACACAATTTGCAACTAAGACATCTGGATGGGAGATAATGCTTTGGTTTCACAGCTGGTTCAGCCCAGCCCGAAGCTGCTGCTCAAGAAACAACATTCACTTATCCAACACTGAAGTTGGTCACAACAGCTTTGCTTAACTTTCCCTTTCAGTTGCTGGTAAATTCTGCTGTAAATTCTACATGTACACAATGAGCAATAATCTTTGCTAATCATGGTATTTCCACTCTAAAGGGAGGATTACACTTTCTGGGATCTAGAAACATAATGAGATAAATACAAGTATTTGAAACAGTGAATTGTATTTATAGGAGTTTTCAAACTATCAGAAGCATTACACAAGTCACTTGAAATGGGTTTGCATAGGCTATCCACCCAATACTTGAAGGCCTGCTCAATCCACATGATACCCAATCAAGCAATGTCCACTAACATCCTACAAAGGATTTAAGGAAGAGATCATTGCATTTGTCTCAAATGGAAGAAAAAGGGGATGCTTCAATATCTATAAAGTTCACAAATGCAAAAATCAAATGAGTTTTTCACTTGTATGTCATTTGTAATAAAAGAGCATATTCTGATACGACTGGGACAGATACAGAATATAAGAAAATACTGATTTACACAAATAAAAAAATGCGTTCTTTTTTCCCATAATCACAAATTCCAGGAAAAGTTCTACAGTTCAAGATGTGACGTTAAAAGTTAGTATGAGTCTTTGTGCAGGAAAGCAAACCACCTCACATCTCCAGAGTGCAGGAAACATCACTGTATTAAGAAATGAGAGCATGGTGCCCATTGCTGCAGGCACCTCACAAGAGCAGGCAGACGTTGCCTGGGCTGCTCCAGGATGCCACATCAAAACATGAGATCAGTGCCATGAAATGTCTGCTGGATGCTTCTTTCTGAAGAACTATGTATTTAGCTAAAAACAGAGACAGGATAGCAGATTATGTAGATGAATTGGCGGATAAAGCCCAACAAAAATGACGTATGGTATCTGTGAGTGAAATTAATGGACAATATAAAAATGACACATTTTGAACTGAGGAAATTATTCAACTTCTGCCATTCTTTCATGCCTACAGTTTAAGGCACAGTAATCTAATTGAAAAACAGAGTCGGGTCATTCAAATGAATAAATCATTCCAGAAAATGATTCAGCTTTCCTTTTTTATTTTTTTTTTATTCTTTCCCTTTTTAATTGAAGTCCCTAGGACTCAGCCCTTGGGAAGCCCACACGACCCAGTGTATTGTCCTAGCCAGGCTCTCTGTCAAAAGGGAAAAAGTTATCTCTTCCTTCATCTTGTAATTGAAAATCTGGGAGGGAAATTTGTAAGAAAGCAGAGCACTGTACAAAGACACCCATAATGTTCCCAGGTCAGCTTTTTGCTCAGCTGCTAATGAAGGCAGTGGATTGAAGACACTGTGGCATTTGTTTTGCCCTTGTAGTTTTTATGTTTACTTTGTTTGGGAGGAGGATCTCAGTTCTGACTGGTAACTGAGATGCTCTGAGTGCAGCCAAGGCCCCTCTCTCAGCAATAACAGACACTCCAGCTCACCCTCCTACCTACGATCACATCCAACCAATATTTTCATGCCCTCTCTACATGCATTTGGAAACTTGAAATAAAATCCAATGCAAACTTTGAGAGGAGGCATTTGGACTCCAGCTCCTGCCTGGGAGGTCTGCGTTGGGACCACATGAGTATTCCTTTGCTCACTGTTTTATCCGTTTCCCTGGTAGTTCTCTGTAAAGGATATTAAATAAACATGTCTTTACAGCTCAAGAGCCCAGGAGAGAATGTTGACCCTGTGGAAGAAACCTGGTTTTATCCATTTTTACTCCACTTTCATCCCTCTAGACCAAAGATGTATATACAAGGGTAAGGATTCATTTGGTTCACAAAGCCTTCATTAATAACAGCTATATCAATCCATACTAAATATGCTCTCCTCTTTAGCCCGATTTTAGAAAATATTTTTAAAAGAATTTCAGGACATAAAACAAGCATAATTAACAGCCAGATATGTGGAAGCATCACCATTAGTGAGGAATTTTTTCAACTGTTGACACTGCTCCAGGAAAATAATAAAATATTTATTCTAAGGTTATAAACTAACATATGCTATGTCTCCTCTACCAGCTTTTCAAAGATCCCTCTACAGTAACGTTTGTTATTGCAAGGATAATTCCTAACTGTACTAATGGATCCAAGCCCTGCTCTTATGCCTTTCTACTCAGTTAAAGGTAGGGAATGTCTCTGTAAATACAGGAAATGTCAAGCCAGTACAGGTGTTTCAGGGAAACTTCAGTTGCTGGGTTTCTGCATTCCCCTCTCACATTCCCCACCTGCCACAGCTGTTGCATTTCAATATACATTTAATAGCTTTATTTAATAGGTAAATAAATAAATTTAAGCCAGTGGATAATGATAATTGGGGCCAAAACCATCAAAAAGCAGCATTTATTATATTTGTAATTTCCCTGATTTATACTTCTGATCCGGACTGTCTCAGGAGCTGGAAATTTCTGTGTTGCAGATAAGGAAAACAGCACATCAGAAATTTTTTGCCAGTGACTACAAGGAAAGGGCTGGTTTTGTTTTCTTATGAAGAAAGGGGGAAATGTTCTGAAGCTTTCTCTCCAGGCTAAAATCCAAAACATTTACAAGACTCAGGAGCATGAAAGCTTGCAGATAATCAGCAACACTGATGCCAGTTCAATCAAAGCAAACCAGTAACAGCAACTGGGAGGAGTGCAGATGACAAAGCATCCTTCTGTATAGAAACAAAAAATCCTTTTTGTTATGCAATAGTTAAATAATTAAACTATTCCTAGTTATTATTATTCCTTAGCTAGTCTTTTTTGGCTATGATGTAGAACTAATCTCTTCTGTTTCTGAAGTTTGCCTTTCAGAGAGAAAAAACGGCAACTTCAAAACATGCAAAAATTAATGAAACCCATATGTGGGATACTGTAATTATTCCATGTTTATAAGAGGATCAGGTTTTGTTAAATAGGCCTATTTAATGCAGACGCATAAGAAAAAATACCCAGCAAAAGATCTGAAAGCTATTGAAAGCAAAATATTTTCTTTGTTAACCCAAGCAGCCAGGAACAAGGAAAAAATCACAATTTAAACTAAAACCCACTATATATTTTGGTGCAATTTTGTTTACAGCTTCTCTGACAGCTTATAAAGTCCTCCTAAGCAGAGAAACATCTTCTAGATAGATTTTTACCCTTTTGACTCTTTTCACCCCATTCTTGTATTTAAGCTGAACAACCTACAAATCAATGGCTTATGGAGACATCTGTTTATAAAGGCACAAAATTTAGATTTTTTTCAACAGCTGCTGTTATTTTATGCCTTTTTTTTTTTTTTTGCTAGGCCAATTGGTAAGACTGGAAGAAAATCTACGTTGGGCTCCTTTCCTACCTTTGGTCTCAGTGCAGTCGGCACCTCATTCCCTACCTTGTACTGGGAGTTTGAGGGGAAAAAAGCTGAATGCCCCCCAAATCTGGTCTTGTTCACAAGCATCAGACAAGAAACAAAGGAAATACAGCTCCCAAATGGTCACCTACATTATCTCACTTACTTACCTAAATACTGTTTTAAAATATCCCCTGCTGTAGCTGCTTTCTGTCCTGCACGAGAGACACTACTAACCCATCTCCCTGGCTCTCATTTCCATTTCCAACAGCGCTCCACAATAAACCCCAGCTTTGTCTTGCCTCCCCTCCTGCTATTTCATTGCCAGGATCCAGACATCTGCTGACATCCTCCATAAAAGATAACACACAATATATTTTAAGAGCCAACCTGCCAAAAGGTATTTGATGCTTCAGACGGCACAGCTTACCAGACAAGGAACACACACTGCTCACAGTAAGACATGCACAGAAACAGAATGTACTTTTCTTGGGAGTCTAATGCTTACCTAGCAAGAAACCACAACAAATTCAACTAAAGTATCCTATTTTCAACATTTAATTCAGCTGCTACTTGAAACAAAATGCTTTTATCTAAATTCTGCTTTCTTGAAAGAGAAGAAAACAACTTATAAAGCTTTTAAAGTGCTCCAGTCTTTTTCAGTGTACATTCAAACTGTCAAGAGCCAGAGAAAGCCAATACTCCGAGCACAGATTTTTTTCCCCTTCTCTTTTTAACAGAGAGGACTTGTTTAATCTTACCTTCAAACTTCTTATTTCCCTGTCGTGCACTCCTAGAGTCTCCATCGGTTGTGCCAACCCTTGCCCAAAAGGACAGTCATAAAAAAGCCAGTTTAAACAGAAACTGATTACCTAAAGGAGGCAGAGCCCCAGGTCCGTAAGCAGAGGAGATATTTCAGCATTAAAGAATTCTAGGAGCTACTCCAAGACGCAAATTTTTGTTGTCTGGTGCACTGTAAGGATTTAAAGCCCAGAAAGAAGCCATTTATTTAGTCTATATACATAGATTTATAACAAAGGCAGAGGATCCATCTACAATCTTCTGGGTGCTTTTTGCATCGTTTACAATATACAAAGTAAGCCTCAGCTTCCTCAAAGACAGAAAAGAAGAAACAAAGAATTTTGACAAGCAAAATTTAACACTGTCCCCCAAATATTCAGCTATGAACAAAAACGCCTTTTGAGATTTCTCTCCTCAAAATGGATTTAAAACCAGAATTTGCAAAATGTCCTAAAACCCATTTCAGCCCATGCTGTAGGGAGCAAAGGACTTTCTCTCTCCCATTCCCTCTGTAACACCATGAGACTCCAATTTCTACAGTCATGCCTCTCTTGGGTCATCTGCAGGTAGAAATATCCACAATCCTCCTTCTCTTTTAAAAGGCTCAAGAAGGTATATTACTGCTGTCTTTTACCACTTGTATGCAGGCATTTGAAGCTAAAACTTATCTATCACCTCCCAGGCAAGCAGGTCAGCAAGCATTTCCTCACCTCAGTGAGTTAGAGATAAAAATAATAGTGGAACAAAACACAAAGAAACCCTTCTTTAACCTCAGCAGATTTTAACAGCCCACCAATGTCCATGCCTTGATAAGAATCAGTGTGATCTGCAGTACAGTATTTTGGAGGGGCAGAAGAGATTTCTACACTCTTAAATGCAAGATCTCAGTCTGAGACCAACGTTTCAGAGAACTGCACCTCCGGCCTTTGAAAATGTGTATTTTGGAAATATTCCTCCCAACCACTTTCAGGCGTTTAATGTGTCCAGCTGTGTTAAGAAACCAAGCAAAAGTTCAGTGTCAAGTAAGTCAGGATTATGATCTTCTTGTGATTTATGGAGGTAAGCACAGTCTCAGACAGAAGAAAAACAAGTCACTTGATGCTAAGCAGACCCAGTACCAGGGCTCAGACTAATGAGTGAACAAGGGCGAGGCTTCACGTTCCTGCCTCTTATCTCACCAGCTGGAAGGACAACACATAAGGAGGGAGAACACAGCCAGCTGGTACAAGACAGGCAGACCCAGAACCATGGTACTTGCCAACACAGTACTAATATTTGAGTAGAGAAGATGGAAATGTTCCAGGAGAGGGAGGCACATGGTATTTGATAAAGATGCAGGTAAGAATATGCCCCTAAATAACTAAGTGCATAAATAAGGAGAAACTACTATTAAGTGGCTAGAATGGTATATCAGGGCATACACCAAAGCAAATTCTTCATGGAGAAGTAATATCTAACCAGGCTGAGAAAACCATAAGCCAAGCATTGGGCCTTCTGCAGATCTGAAAGGAGAGCTGGATAACGCAAGTTAAACACAGGCCAGCAACAATTCCTTTGTTTCAAACCACACAAACAGAAGAGAAAGCAAATGAGGCAACCCAGAAATACTGGTTCTATCTTTTGGACTAGTCTCTTGGGCACAGCTTCTACCTTCATTTTCACTGAGTACCTTACTGGCACTAAGATAATAAACACAGTAAGCAAGAAGGGAGGGAGCAGTAACGTTCACCACTGCTTAAAGAAAATCAGAAAGTCTGCTACATCAAATATATATGCTTATTTAGGTAAAATTTAATGCACAAGTGAAGCAGAAAGAGAAGTGGAAGGAGAAGTACCATCTTGGCTGCAAGAGGCCAAGTGTAAAAGAGCCTGGTTTAGAATTTGCTCTCATCTGCTAATTCCTATAAGCTGATCAAGTGTATTTTATGAAACCACTGCAAAACTCTGTCACATTCGTGTTACTGCCTCCATGTTAGGGTTATTCCAAAGCAGAAGTCCGAAACACAGACCATAGCAGTAAAAACCCAAACTGGATGGAAGCAAAACCCCAAACCGGATGGAAGTAAAAACCCAAACTGGATGGAAGAAGCTAAGTGGCAGTGAGAAGAAACCCTCTGGGGACCCAATAAAAAAAGACACTCGTGTCCATGCTTTTCACAAGACCTTCCATTTGGAGAGATCACCTCTCCTTTGGTGTGACTAATGACTAATAATACAAGTCTTTTACCAAAATTCAGAACTTTTCTTTCCTTGAAAGTTTTGATGAATTTGCTTCCATGCTTCCATGTAAGAACAGCTACAGATGCCCATGGCCAAACAAAACACCAAGGCACTGCTCTGTCCTTGGAGGTTTTAATCCTGACTCGCAGCTGCCTCAACTCAGCCAAACCCACTCCCTCCCATACTTTTATTTTAGATACCACATACTTGGATACCAAATCACTCAGTCCTTCTTTGTAGACTAACGTATTTTAATCATCCACTGCAACATTAACCACCTATTCTTGTTTCACAGCTCCAAGCTTAAAGACCTCTCCATCACCATCAATCTACTTTGTGTTACTGCAAAGATGTCCCCGCAGAGCCAGGAGCCATCAGTCTGCTCAGGGAGAGCAAGAATGCTGCATGAAATGGCAAACATTTAGTTATCACCCAGGCTTTTATCTCATCTGATGTTTTAACAGCAGTTTGAGCCCAGAAACATTCTGCAACACAGCTGAGTCACTTCGGGCCACACCAGAATGTGCACATGACACTAAGCAGAAACAACAGAGGTGCTGAAGAAAATTCAGGTTTCCACCTTTGCATGAAAACATATAACAAGGGAAGGCAGACAACCTAAAATAGGTGGTAGTGGGGGGAAAGGGCTGAGAACAATAACAAAATGAGCAATCTGTAAAAGTACCATGAGGGTACGTGCATTTTGATTCCATATTTCTGTGGAAGAAGTTTTAACAGTACTTTTTTTCTTCTCACTCTCACCATTTTTTTCATCCTTTACTGGAAGATTAAGTCAGAAATGCCATGATATGCCTGGATATTGCTAGAGCCTCCTTTATCAGTGGCCAAAAGTCCCTGCTTGTCTCTCAGATAGCTGTTCCTATCTGTCCCATGACTACTCACAAAACTCCAGAACAAATGTATGAGAATATAATTAAAAATCTATTTCTTGTATTAATGAGGTTTTCCTCTAAGGTGGTGTAACTTCCACTGAACTGCAAAAAAAGTAAGTCTACAGAAAAACTTAAATGCTGGCTTCTCTTTACTATAGGGGGCCAACTTCACCTTCCAAAATATCAGAGAGGTTCCTTCAGAAAGATAAAAACTCAGTGATGAGATATACCAAAGTACCCATTTGTCATAATAATGCAGCCTCCATAAAAAGTCCACATTTGGTCTCCCAAGTTATCATCTTAATTTCCTCTATATTTAGACCAGGAATTCAGTGTGCAGTAACCATGTCTACTGTACAACAGTTACACCACAAAATTTTAAGAGATTTCAAACAAAAATAAAAGAACCCCTAAGATACAGGAGATTGGATCATTCAAAAACAGCACAGTATTTTCCTACTCAAGGTAAATATTCAGTGCCAGCATTCCTTTGCTACAGTAAGTCTTATACATCCATTATGTTATGGATCCATACTTTCATGACTGCATAAAAAATGAATGTATCTAACCACTGGAAGAGAACTCCAAACCCAAGATTTTCTATACTGGAAATCCTTTAGGTCTGTATTTTACAAGCTTGTAAAATCATGGAGTCCTGATCCTAAGAAGGGACTCAGAAAACTACCTTAATACACTGATGTTAAATAATTTGTATGAGTGAACTCTTTTGTCTGAAACAAGCCAAAAGTGAGCATTGGAGAAGATCTGTAAGTATTAAACTGTTGTCCTTAATTTGATCTATCTCAAAACTACATCAAGAACATACAGCACTGCCTTCGAAGCAACAGTGTCTGCAGGTGGATAAATAAAACTGCAGGTAGCTCTTCATATTTTTAACAATGACTGTGAAAAAAAAGAGTGATAAACTTCCCTTGCAGCTGAAATACTAGGAGGGTGGCAGAGCCAGATGTTTTATTCGGGAAAATTAGGAGATTATGAAAAACCAGAGTATGATGCAGCAATCTTTGCCTCTAAAGAGCTGCCTGTAGTGGCTGAAGGGGAAGGCGTAGGGGAGGAGGATGAACTCACCCATCTCCAGAGATCAGCGTGGGCTGGCACAAGCCCTCTGGCCACTGTGAGCCGCGGGGGCGGCACGGGCGCCTTCATCTGCCCCGTCCTGCCGCAGGCTCCCGCCGAGCCAAACCTGGGAGCAGCATCTTTGTGATGAGTCGGGAATTTGGCTCGGTATCTGCGTTCCTGCTTTTCTCCCTAACATCCATGAATCCTATGACTGAGCTTGGAAACTACCGTCTCAAGATGAGGATTATCAGGAGAAAAAAGGCACCGGAATTGCAGCACCCAGAGAAATTAAGTGTAGGACAAAAAAACCTGCCACAATAGTCGTATAAATGCCTTCCTGGTACAGATTTCAAAGGCCAAACCAGAATCCCAGTCTGGTTTGAATTTCTTTTACTTTTCTTTTCCCTGTTTTTATTCTCTCTCCCTGCAGCTTGTGCAGCAATGTCCAGAAGAGACAGTGAAACCCAGGGTGAAGTATCCTGCTCAGCAATGAATTTACTCAGGGTTGACCATCTGACACAATTTCCTCCCAGATCTCAAAGCCTCTGTTCTGAGCACCCAGAGCAGACACAGGATGCTGGTGGGTGTGAGAAAGGGCCTGGCAGATGACTAGCCCAGAGCCGTGACCCGATGGGTATGTGTGTGTGTCACCCTTTAGCACTAATGCCAGGCTTAGGGCAGGCTCCCTTTTGGCTGGGTTTTTCCATGTTTACTGTAGTTACAGGACAACATTTACAAAGAGAGAGTTACACAAGTAATTTTAAAGATGAGGGTGAGGACACAGCCTATTGTTAAGGCTGCACTTTCCACCATCAGACCTGGCTCTGATTTATTTCCAACACTTCAGCCACTTGCTCAAAAATTGTCCATGCTGTTGAAAAGCTTCCCACGTTGTTCTGCAGGCCTTTGGAAAACAGGGATTTGCAACCACCATTCCATAGTACATACATATGTACACACATGAAGGTGGAGAAAATGGACATCAGTGTGCACAGACAGCCTGAATTTTCGCAGGTTCTCGAGTCGTTCATTAAAATAGTTCCCAAGAAGATAAAATGGAACCTGGGTAACTTCAATGACTCTAATCTTGTGTCACCAACAAGATTCAGTAGTCTTGAGCCACGAAGCATCTCTCTACCACTTGATCTGACCAACAGTTGGCACTGGCACTAGAAGTGGGTGACACTGTACTCCCTGGCCAGAATATTGTCCTTTTATCTGCTGACTCCAAAGAAGAGAAACATGAAGGACTACAGTTGTGGAGAAGGAAAAATCTCTGGATCCTTCACACCTACTGTCCATCCCAACAATCATTTCAATGCCATGTGGATCTCCCCTCTCTCCCACAAGCCCTTTTCCATCCTGTTCAGTCCATCCTTTCTTTCCACCTTCATCTTTTGCAGTCCTGTCAGCCCAGTGCCCTTCCCCCTACCACTCTGTCAAACTCCAGCCAAGCTGCTCCCTCCTCTTCTCCCTGTTCATCAGGGCACAAACCTGGGGGGGCCTACAAACCAAAACCAACGGGCAACAACAGACCTGAGGCTCTCTCCTGACAGACCATCATCTATCTTATCTGTAACAACTCCTAGGGAAGGAGGTTTCCTAGCCTTCCTAGGTGGTCTTGCAACAGTTTTATGATGATAACAGAATGTTTTCTCAACATCCAGCCTAAATCATCCTGGCAAATCAGCAAATCAGTAAATTAAGCTGCCATGAAAATCTGGGACTTTAATAACCACTATTACATGTTGGCAGACTGCTAGATTGCACAATGATATTTTTTTTTTTGTTTCACTGAAAAAATTTAGTTCTTTCAATCTCTTCTCACACTTCGTAATCTCTTCTCGTTGTTTCCTTCTGGACACTCTCCAATATGCCTGTGTTGTCCTCAGACCAGGATTTGATGATACTCATGAAGGCTCTACAGTGTCACACATGAATTAGTCACCTCTTGCACCTTATGAAGACACTCCTTCAACATAACTATAAACAAGATTTGTTTCTTTTGCAATAGCCTCTGGCAGTTGATTCATTTGCAATCCACTAAAAAACCTCACTCTTTTTCTACCCATCCTTCTCCAGCTTAAATCTGACTTGGCAAATGTGCATTTTGATTTTTTCTTTACAAATGAATCACTCTCTGACTGCTTTTATCTCTTATCTGGATGCACTCTCTAATTTCTTAGGGTCACTCTGAACCCTGACCCTGTTCTCTCAAGTGCCTGAAATCCCTCCCAACCTGATGTCAACTGAATGCTATAAACACACCTCCATCTTCCAAATCATGACTGAAAATACAGCAAGTTTTCTCTCAGAAAGTGACCTTGCTGATATATCACATATCCCTGTGCTACTTGGATCAGTGGAGAAATAAAGTGCAAGTTTTTTTCAAGGTTTATTCTCCGTGACAGTATTTAGAAATGCCACGTTCATCAATCAGGCTGCAACTCCTGAAAACATGGTCATTAATTAGAAACTGATTCCTGTGGTAAAGGTAAGATGCATTAAATTTAATAGGAACTAAGTAATAAAATTAATAAATGCAATGGAAAGGCTATTTCTCAGTGAAGTCTGTTCCTAGGGTCAGCCAGCTACAATTTCTCAGTCACAGGCTTAGACAACCAAAGCTGTCAGATGAACCCAGCAGTGCAACCTTATCCATCCTGCCATGTGAAGACAAAGATTCAGCAAATAATGAATCACAACCAATTTATGGGATCACCACAGGAGAAGGATATCAGGGTACAGTATATTTCCATCGGTTGCTTTACTTTTATGAGGCTGGAGACACCAGACACCATTTTAAATTATTTTAATATCACAGTATGCAGAAGCCAAACCAAATTTCTCATCAGAGTTAAGAATTACTAAGTTTTAAACACGTTAAACGCCAATTTTAAAAGATAACATCAAGTGATTGTCCCAGCTCTACTCAAGATTCCTAAATTAAGCAGGAAGATTAGGGGCCAGGAGAGTCTCTGGCAGGATGAGTACCTACAGCTCACCTTGCAAGGAGCTGGAAAGTTCTGGTTACCAAGTTTCTATAGCTGAAAGGTACAAACTCTGAGAAAACAATCTGAGAATTAAGAGACACACTTTAAAAACCCTTTTCAACTGGAAAAAACATGTTTTCATTATTTTCTCTTCAGTGCTTATAACCCCACAGACCACTATTCTCCTAAACCTTTTTCAGTAGCAGCTTTTCCACAACATGCACAAAAGTCTCTCTCAGGCAGAGTCTTGTGAAACTACAGGGGAAAGTGTGAGATCCTGCAATATGCATGTAATACTGGCATCATGAATACAGCTAATTCTAATAACTCTTCACAATTTTTAATGCTTCAGAACTCATCTCAGGAGGAGTTTTCCCCCTTCTCTTTCCAGAGTGCTCAAGCTACTGACTTTCAGCCTGATTTCACTATATAAGAAGCTGCACTTTTTAGACTCCAAGATATTTTATTTAATAGCTTGTGCTTATGAAGAGCTTTCCACATCGTGCAAAATTCTCACCCACAAAAGAGGAGGTAATGAAGTTTCCAAGTTCCAAAGCTTCCGACAAGACCTCTGACACTGGGAAATACCTGCAACTCCTGACCAGGTGCAAGCAACATCATTTCTATTTGCAACCAGTTAAGAAAACCACTTTTACTAACCACAAAGTGGCTCTGTAATGAGAAGGCAGTGAGCACCTGAAAGACTTCTGGCTACAAAAAGAGCCAGCATTAAATAAAGCAGACAGGACGTGGCAGGAGATGCACATTGTGTGATGGCTTCCACCGGCGGCTCTGGCCCAGCCTACACGTGTGAATCGAGCTCTATTTATAAGCCTTCCACTCCTTTTCTTTTTTTCAAGTGACCTTAATATAGTGCAGTTGTTATTTTGTTTCTGTTGAACGTAGCAACAGGAAACTCTGTCAGTCCTGCAGCAAACTTTCCATTCCCCTGGCACTCCCATTCCTGCCTCGGAAAAGCCAGATTTCTAAAGAGGTGTTTGACAGGGCGGGAGGGAGAGGAAGAAGAAAGCACACACACAGAAATCAAAATGCCCGTAAAACATGCAAAATGGAAGCCAAATTCAGTCAGTTTCTTCGCTTCTACTCCTCTTTGAAAGTAAGCAGCAGTGTCTTAAATTGCATTTTCTAAAGATACCTTACTTTGGTGCCAAATTCCGAAGTATTGGTCAGGAAAATTACCTTCAATAAAAAGTCAACAATAAAAAAAAAATCATCATCATACACTCTCACATGGAAATGTTTCCTCACTGGATAGCAAAAAATTTTAGTCTGGGAAGTTCTTTTCTCTAGACCCTGGCTAACTCACTGAGCAAACAGCTAGAGAAATTAAGCCTTAACTTGTTAAAAACATAATAAACCTGATTTTATTACAAGCTTTGGCAAGACCGATCAGCTGCTCAAAGAGCTTTACTGCATGATGAGCAAAGATTTTTGGAGCTCCACCCTGTAGGGAGAACTCATCCCCACAGTATTTTCTCTTTTCACAGCTTCATAATTGTTGGGGAACACATAAACACAGCTGGCTGCTCAAAGGCAACAAGCACCAATGCAAGCTCCCACCAATCTAGCATTTACCAAACACTTTTTCAGGTACAAGAAACCACACATAAAATATAGCAGCAAATGCAAATCCAGCTAGGAAAGGTAAAGTCAAAAAATCACAGCTTTTTATAAAGCAGAATATGCATTAAGGGTGCTTTAAATCAAAATTATGTTCATGTCAAGCCAAATATCCACCTTTTCTTTTTAATCACAGGCAGTCCTTAAATATGCAAAGCACAAGTAATAGAAAACAATACCAACTGATTTCTGACTCCTGGCATGATCTTTCTTTACTGTTTCACCAATGTGAGGCATGTGGGCTTTCCTCCCCATTTGATCCCTCTGTGTCTTCCCAATATTAACCTTTCCTCCAGCTAAGGAACTAATGCTCCCAGCCCATGATGCTTTTAGACCTTGGAGTCTGTGCACACACCAACAATGACCACAGCCATGGCCCCCTCTGCCAAAGCCTCCCTGGAAGGACAAAGCACAAGAAGGGATGGAGAGACTCTCTAGGACCACGGAGGAAGCAGCTGGGTGAGGGGACTTTGAAGGTTCTTCTGGCCCCCACACAGAATCACCAACCCCAAGTGTGTTCCAAGACATGGCTTTTGTCAACTTACATAGAAATCTTGGTACAACCCTGCCCCATGACAAACCTCTTGGCTCAATGTCTCTGTGACCGGCTGAGAAAACATAAATGTGCCTTAATCCAGTGGTTGCAAATGCAATGTCTAAAAAAGCCCAGGCTATTTTTAAAAGGCTAAAACAATGTCATGGAGATGAACACTGCTTGGTACAGAAAGGAAACCAGCAGGTTTGGTGGACAGCAAAGGACAAGGTGACAATATATGCACTCACCACTTCCTCGCGCGCCGCACTCTCAGCACTGTCTTTCAGAAAATCCACCTCGTCCTCAGTTTTCATTTCCAACTTCCCTGTGAAAACAGAGGGTCCACAAAGGTAATTAAAAAACAAACATCTCTCAGCTCCACAAATATTTGTTTCTTTACTCAAACCATTTATGATGCATGTTGGGGGAGGCTGGGAGACAAGAAGGAAGGGAAGAAAGGAAGAAAAACCCAACCCCTAAACTCCTTCAACAAGTTCATTTAAACCCCTTTTACAAGTCCAACACCTGGTTTCATTCCTGACTTTGCTCCTCACTTGTTATTAGTTTTAACAACTATCATGTCTGGGACTGAAAGAAACTATGAAACAGCAGCAAGCACAGGGTAAAACTCCTCAAAAGCTGAAGGTGAGGCCAAGCACATCTGCATATATTTTCTTGGCTCCTAGTCATCTAGATAAAGAAATAAAATTTTGGCTGTTTTTCTTCTTTTCATAACCCAAAAATAACACAATAAACTGTGCCTTCTCTCAACAGGTATTTTAAGTATCGAAAAAAAAAATAATCACAAGCTGCAAAAATTCATCCCACCTGCACTGCTTTAAGGATGACAATTATGCCCCTGGAGTAGGAAAGAAAGCCCTTTGCTGCTGGAGTTTACAAAGTCCCAGCTGATTTTCCTCTTCCTCATGCTCCCACAATGGTGTCACCACTGCAGTAGTACAAATATCAGGTCCCAGCTGCTTTCTCTGCCCAACAAAACTTTCATTAGTCACCATTCCCCAGGGATTCCCCCTGCTTACCTTTTCCTGGCACAAAGTCAACATCTTAATTCTCTTTCAACTCTAAGCTAATGACTCTCATGATACACAGGACACTTTCAGAGGAGTGGAGTGATTTGACCAAAGCCACCCAGACGAAGTATGGCTGTGTCAGGGCTAAACCCCCCTCTAATCCCACTCCCTCTCTCATTTCTACTAAAAACAAACACTGGATGGATGACAACTTCTTCCTAAACTTTTATTAAGAAACATATTTCAAAGGAAAAGCACTACAATGCTATCACAGAGGTCTCTGGGCATAGAGCACCTTACTGCACGTGAGGTACCATTAGTGGTACTTGTTAGTTGTTTGTCCTGCCACTCTAAGATGGGAAAGAAACTGTACTAAGTGCTTTTCCATAGAGAAATGCCACTGGTAAAAATGAGGTGAAGGCTCTTCAAGTTTCAAATAAGGTGATACTCTTCCACCTGTCAACGAATGTTTTCTTGAAATGCTGAGATCTACAGGAGATACACTGGGAATACTCCTCCCAGGAGAAGAGGTAGGGAGCCGTAATTAGAGTGTTCATTAATTTAAAATGACAAACACCAACCGTACAATCCAGCCTTGCCAGGTTTGGGTTCTGCCAAGAAACTGCAACTACTGCCTAGGTGTTTTGTCAGCTCATGCCATTTCTTCTCTTCTCATCCAATCTGGCTACTGTGGTATGATTTCACATCCTAACTCCTTTCTTTTTTTAATGAGTATCATCTACCTGCCTGCCTTGCAAAAAATGTGCTTGCAGAACCTATTACTCAGCTGCAATGCAGTCCGAGTCTAAAGCTAACAGCATGAGGAGATGCCTTAGGAAAGCAGGATCTTCTACCTTCATCATCTTCCTTCAGGGTTGTGACCAGTCACTAGATAATTGTCTGGATAAGGAAATTAGACTTTTGAAGTCTTTGTTTTGGGGGTTGGCAGAAACCAAGCAGAGGCAATGAGATAAACAGATGTATATTTGGGAGCAGCTTCACAATATAAATACAAATATTAAAGACCTCAATGATTTGGAGTAATGGCAAAAGCAATTACCAGCTGATTACATCTCTGATAAACTACCATGACGATATAACCCTCTGACTACACGTGTTTCTGAGAAATGGCCTCATGACCTACGCTTCCTTTGCGAAGGCTTTATTGTATTCCATCGAAAAAAGATGTGATTCATTCTGAGCACTGATGACTCTGTCATGGATACAAAATCCTCTGTACAAACCCAGGCTGCAGGGAAAACTCCACAGCACTGGCACAGCAAACAAGAACTGAAGGCTGCCGCTGAACTCATCCACAAAAGGTGCTACCCAAGGCTAGACATCAAAATGAAAAATCTACACAGCAATAAAAATAAACAATCAATCTGTTCTCTTGAATTACTGCCATATCAGAGTTCTAGATGCTTGCTTTATAGGAGGTGAGTTTCAGAAATATTTCAAATAGTGAGCTTTGACTCATAGCAGTCACTTGTCTCTGCTTTAAGTTAATATTTTATTTGGGCTTCCCTAACATTTTGCTCCAAAATAATCCCAAAGTTCTTCAAAAGAAAGTATTACAGTTGAAACTTTTCTTCATGCAGCTTCTCGTTGCAAATAAACAATTTTTGCTTAATGAGAGGTCAGACCATTGTATCCCAAGACCTTTTAGCCATAAATCTTTATGTATTTAAAACAGTAACAAGACCACATCCTTTTTTCCACCCTTTCCATATCCTAACACAGAATGGCCCCTTAATATAACTTTCCTACTTTAGCTACTATCTTATTGGACTATCTAGTCCCTTTTCCTTTTAAAACCTTGCCTAGGCAACATCATGCCTCCAAGAATCCAACACAGATAAAGACCTGGACTGCACAGAGGGAGCCGGCAGAGCCGCAGGCTCCCAGGAAAAAGGAGCCCTGCCAGGTATTGTCTTACAGCCACTCCCATCCTATTGAACTGTCAAACCAACACAGCACTAAAACAGGTTCCTTCTGAAAACAGCTTTCTAATCCACCTTTAAATCTTTCTGCTTATTTACTAATGATCTCCTGACTCATGTTTACTGGGTATCTCTTGACACGTAAGTGTCTTAAAAATCCTGAACTTGATGAAAAAGGGATTTGCTGGACCTGCCACTGAGTCCCCCAGACTTTTTTTCTGCCTTCAGTTATTCTGTTATCACGTATCAGAAGAAACCCTCTGCCATCACGCCATGCATTTAGACTAAAGAAACACCTCCTCGCAATAAGGCAGTAAAACAGCTTTATAATTTCACAACTTCATGATTTATATCATGGCAGATTTTTTAAAATCATTTAAATGCTTTATTTGCTTGTTTGTTCAGTGCTGGGAAAGCAAGAGGCACCATATCATTTTCTCATAGCTGAGGAAAAAAATGGCAACTGAAAAAGTTCAGCTGCTTCCATTTAACAGCTGCCTGAACAGGTGGAATAAAAAGATCAGATTAGCTCCATGCTTCAGTACCAAATTCACCTATTATTAATTCCAGCCTGGAGCAACAATCCCATTTTTTTAATTCAATTTCCCCTTTATTTCCCTTTTTGGAGTTACCTGGTGATGTTTTCTATTAGCTCCTGTTGCACGGGCACCAGGTGTCTGCGCTGTTCCCCAAGTCCCACCGCTCTCCCCCATCACCCTCATCCACTGGGAACGCTGGTCCCGCTTCCCAGCCAACGGCAGCAGCAAGAAAAACTCATCAACCGAGTCCCAGTACTGCCTGAACACACTGGAAAACACCACCGGCTGCTCTGCCCGACAAAAAAGCTCTGAAGCCCGGAAAAGGCGGTGGGGGTAGGGCTCGCTGGCTTTTCTAAATGACCTAATGCCGCCAATTAGGAAACAGCTTTGGGCAGTTCAGAGGGACACTTGCAGCTGTTTCAAGCAGACAAGCAAAGAAAATGCAGGAGAACCCTGTTGTACCCTCTGACTCAAAGTTAGCAAAAATAAAGGGGAGGGAATAGCACTAAGGAAATAAACCCTCATGCCCAGATGAAAGCATATAACTTGAAGACAAAGTAATCCAAATAGCTTCCTCCCATTCATTCCTTCTCCAGGGAGGACTCGTGCTAGAAATTCTTCTGCACAAATTTGTAAGAAATGATGTCCTGTTCATAACTCCAGTGCCAGCCAATCAGCATGCATTTGAATTGGAAGTTTTTATATATAACTTCAAATTTTTTCTTTCTCAGAGGAAAAACCCCAAACACCTACACTTCCTCTGCAATGCAGGCCTCTAGCTCTTACTTCCCTTCCTTTGCTGATGAGATGCTAGAGGCATACCTACAAAGAAAAACATAAAAAATAAGAAACCAACCAATTTTTCCTACCTGTAATAGGCTCAACTCCTTGCATGGCCGGGCTGACGTTCTTCTTCTTTGCTGAGGAACTTAAATCCGTTTCTCCATTAAGGCTGGCTCCAACATCCACTGCAGCCTGGGGCTCAAGTCCCACATTTTCTGTGGTTGGTAATCCAGGAGAACAAGGTGTCCCTGCTGCAAAAACCACTGCATCGAAACTTGTTGGCATTTTAGGAACTTTATCCAGAGAGGAGCCATCGTCTGCTGATACCAAACTCTTTACTCCCACATCTTCCAGTGACTCAACAGCAAGTAAACGGCAGGAACATGGTGAGAAGGGCAATTCAGGTACAGCTTGGCTTTGCTTTCCATCAGGCTCAGACAAGACCTCCTCCTGAGCTGCTTTTGCAGTAAGACCAGCATCACTCTCGCTGGCTGGACAAACAGTGTCAGTGCTGGAGTCACTGTCACACATGGGCTCCTCTGCAATGGGCTGAAGTGCTGCCCGGGGAAGCATGCTTTCTGTATCCTCCTGTTCCTCCGGATATGCTGCAACAGGAGTCATTGTCTCTGGCCTTAGCACTTCCTTACCCTCGCAGGTATCACTTGGGGCTCCCATTTCTGAGGCATCCTTTAACTCAGGGGTGTTGCTGTATGGGGAGGTTCGTTGCAGGGTTTGACTGGGATCACGTTGTTGGTTTAGTCCCACATTTGAACAAGGGTCACTCTCCACACCCAGTGACTCATCTGCTGATGCAGGTCCATGCATGGTGCCTTCTCCTGCAACCACTGCTCCGGCCTTGCACACTTCTTCAGGTTGGACTGTCCCTTTCAGCCCAGCATCCACATCGCTGCTGCCCACCACAGGCCCTCCAAGTCTGCAGGCAGAGGGTTTCACAAGAGCAGCAAGAAGTTCCTCTGACAAAATCTGCTCCTTGCCATTCGCACGAGCCTCCGGCTCAGGCTCAGCATTGCCTCCTCCAACCTGCTCCAGGGAGCCCTTCTCCCCTGCATGGTTCCCAGGCCCACCAGCAGCTACCCCACCATGCTCCCCACCACACTGCCAGGAGAGCTCTGCTGCCGCTGCCACTGCTTCCTGGTTTTGTTTAGATTCCTCATTATGAATTGCAGAGGGTGTGCCCATTAAATTATCCTCGGCACAGTCTGCACCCTTGGCACATGGCACTAATCCAGGGTCATTACCTTGCAGAGCTGCCTCTTGCCCGTGAGGTGCCACTGCAGCATCTCCCTCCTGACTCGCAGCCGGTCCCTCTCCTCTGGGTTGGGGGGCAGGCAATTTCACCTCACTGTTCAGCCCCTCCTGCTCCAAAGCACTTTCTACTATCTCTGCTTCGGTCTGGGCAGGCTCTTTCTCTGCCAGGCCTGCGGTTGTGGCCTCTGGAAGGAGCGACGCAAGCTTATGTTTGCTCTCCTGAGCAGTGTCTTGCTTGAAGCTATCACCCATTTCATCTTTAATGCCAGTGTGAGCAGCAGAAAGGCAATAGCCAACTTCCTGACCTCCGCCTGCAGAATCTGCACTTCCTCCATCTCCATGGCTGCTGGTATCAGTTCCTACTGGCTCCTTTTCATTGCTCTCCATTGCTTCAGCCCCACGGTCAGTGATCTCACCACTCTCCTGGCAATGCCCAGGTTCTGCACTACTTTCATTAGATCCACCAATATCACTGTTTTTAGATTCAGCATCAGGGCCAACAGTTTCCACAGTTTCCACACTGCCTTCCAGTAAGAGCAAGCTGGATTTTCCATCTGTGCAACCTGCTTCCACCAGCCTTTCTTGCTCCCCACTCCTACTCTTGCCATGGATTTCCAAACGAGAATCAGGAACCTTCACACCATTTGCTGCTGGTAATGCTTCTCCAGAGCTCACAGTGACATCCTGCCTCACTGTATCATGGGCATTGCCTTGGCTTTCCATAAAGTCACCATTTACCTGAGCAGTGCATGGGTCTGCTCCAGTCTCTTTGTTATCACCAGTCTTGCAAAGGTCAACAGAGACACCAATGCCACCACCTGCATCTGTAGTGTCACAGGTTGGTACCACTCCCACATTTGCATCCTCCCCATCTGAACACTCAGTGCCATTAAAATCACTGAGTAAGGGTTGAGCAGCACCAGCTGACTCTTTCTTAGCTGGAGATTTCTCTTCCAGGTTTGCAGTCCTCTCACAGGTCTCAGTCATCCCATCCTCTACCCGCCGATGGCCCGCAGCCCTCTCAGCTGCCCCGGCACAGTTCCTGCATTCAGTCTGGCCCATGGCCACATCCAGGCCCTCTGAGGAAACTGGGGCTTCACCTGCAGCTGCAACCACAGCAGCAGCACTGCCAGCTGCACGCTCCTCAGCAGCTTGTGCTTCCTGATGGGTAATATCTGTACTTCCCAAGCCAGCTTGATCCAGAACAACTCCAAGAGATGTCATTCCAGCTTCCTCCTTTCCAGAGAATGGAAGATTTACAGCACCATTTGCACTTGCACACGGGCTCACAGTGCAGTCCTTCTTGACTGATACAGTCACAGAGCCTTTGGCAGAGACTGGCCCCACCTCTTCCTTTTTACACAATATCTGTGTGTTTTTACTTTCGTAGAAGCTCTCTGGGCTGTTTCCACCCCCCAGGCTAACCAAGTCACTGGGTGCATCATTAAAAGCCACAAAACTCCTGCTGCTGCATTTCTCCTTCTGCTGGGTTTGGTCTGAGTGCTGCTCAATGTCCAGGTGAACCAGATCAGATGGATTTTCCTGTCTTTCTTCTCTTGTCATTTCTTCTAGGTTCTGAGAGGTAGTGGTCAGGTGACCATCTGGCGCTGCTCTTTTAGCACAGCTGTCTCCAGAATCTCCCAGTACAGGCTCTGTCTGGTGCCTTAAACTCTGTAACAAGACATGCACACACAAAAGAAAACATTACTTTACTCTGTCACACAATTACTTTTTTTCCACTACGTGCAAGACCTGTATCTACATAATCCTAGTCCATGTGATTTCTACTCCCTCTGTACCTATAACCCAGGTGTCACCCAGGACAGAGTTACAAATGTACTTCAGTGAGTATTTTTACACGTTGGTTTTGTTACAAGATAATACTGAAATTATTAGAATGACAGAAATGTTGGTTGAAAAGAGCATCTGAAGGTCATCTAGTCCAACCACCTGCCTGAGACTGGACTGCTGCCAATGCAGCATCAGGTCAACCACGACGTTACCTTGCCAAGTCACCAAAACCTCCAATGATGGAGTACCCACAGCCTCTCTGGGCAATCTGTTTCCATGCCACACCACCCTCTCACAAAGATTTTTTTCCTAATGGTCAGACTGAACAACCTGAAGCTGAAATTTGTCCCTCTGACCCTTCCTACACCATCTGCCACCACTGAGAAGAATCATATTCTGCATAATTGCTCTTCAAGCAGCTGTAGTCATATTTCTTCAGTGCACTTAAATTCAAGATCAATGAACAGCAGAATTCAGTCTATCAAACGACGAAAATATATACCACCCTAGTCCCAAAGGACTTTAAGCAAATGCTGTTTAAGAACAACTTCACTGCCTTATGGCACTCCCCAGCTCTCCCCAGTGCTGCTCAATTTTCTCTATATGGAAAGAAAGGCTACTTTGGACATGGACAGTGGCTGACACTGTCCAAACACCCCTTGTCTCCTGCTTCTAGGACTGAACTAACCATCTATCTATTCCTGAGAATTGCAGGCATAATTAAATATCTGAAATTATTTCCTAACTGGAAATAAAAATTTCAAAATGATGACATACTATTAAAATTAATACATGTATTATCATGGAACAGTAGCAACATATTCAATTCCTCTCTAATCTGCTTTGTCAAGCTTCCATAGTTTGATAGAATCAAGCCTTTACCTAAAAAGAACCATCTGTTTCAATACCTCCTCTCACATTCTCTTTTCTGCAGAAGAGAACATGTCAATTTTCACATCTTAGAAGAAGTGACTTATTAAATTAATGAGCAACCTCAATCCCTCAATGTACAGCCCACAGAGCTCCCTTGGTTTGCTTGGGGTTTTGCACCATAAGTTTTCTGAGGTCACTGAGTGCCTGTGACTCTCCACAAATACAAAACTCTAAAAAACTATGTAAAAAACTATGTAAAATCTGAGGGGTTTTGCATCTATGATAAAAATATTATTATTTATAAAATATTATTAAAATATTCAAAACATCCTAGAAGTCTAACTTAAACAGCTCCACGAAAATTTTTTGTAAGACTTTAGTTCTCAAAGAAATAGAACTTCATACCAAAAATGTCAGCTTCAATACCCCTGAATATTAAAGGAGCTAACATGTTAATTGATGCATCATGGGGAACTTCTGGTTACTGCATATACAACTAGTGGTTAAAATCATCACTGCTACCTCTAGGATATTGTGTTTAATTGTCCTTCCATGCTCTGAGGTTTGCAAACATTGAGCAGTGCCACAGAATCACTGAATCACAAATCAGTAAACATACTCCTGGTGTCTGCCATGAATCTCCCTCCATTCAAAATAATTCTGCTATGCTGCTCCCATGTATGCTACCAGCTATGCCAGAGCTCCCTGGTTTTGAGGCATCCCAAGACAGGTGAGCATTGGAGGCATGGCATCTCCATCCCTTGTGTAGCACCAGGGATGGGATACAGGGTTCTGTGTGCAGTGGTACCCACAAGTTGCAGCTATTTTTTTGCAAGGGCAAACCAACAGTGTGCCAGGTGTCTGGTGGCTGTAATCCCATAGCAGAGCACGGAGACCATGCTTCTGTTTCCTAGCCAGGATGGACAGACACAGACAACAGTGACACTTGGGAAAAAGCAAGTTTTTCAAAAGGAGGGGCTGCAGCAGCCACAGCATCCTCACAGTGAAGTCCCTCTGCTAATAGCCTGAAAAACACAGCCATCACCAAAGGAAGCCAACTGGCTTTCAACTGACACAAAATAAGCCTAAATGAAATAATTACAGGGCTGCTTTCCAAATTCAAATCAGATTAGATGTGAAATAAAACAGTGGTGGAAAGAAAAGTCTATTCCTGATTTCATTGTCAGGCAAAATGTACCCATCTGGCACTCACACAAGCAGCAAGCTGGATAATGCCAGCCACGCTTTAGTGTCTTTTGATGGAAGAAGGGAAGAGATTTCATGGTCACTCTAGGTTTGCCACCAGTTCCTGCTGAGGTCAGGGGTCATTAACATCTCAGGTATCCAGTGAAGGGTGAAAACAAATCAGGATGGCACACAACTCTGAACATCCCCCAGCCCACTGTCTGCAGACAATACTCCCCTCCTTTAGTCAAAGGAACAAAAATATCCTGCTGTTTAGATCCTGCACCTCTGCAACAGTGGATATATGAGCTGAGGATGAAACACCCATGAGTGATGGCAGCTGTGCAAGACATGAAGGTGGTTCTGAGAAATGGCACAGAAGTGTTCTGTTTCATCTTCCCATCCCAACAGAGACTTAAAAGCAGCAAGAGGAAGTCCTTCTAAAGCCCCACATCTCCTGCAGTCGACTGCCATGGGGTCTGGAAGGAGTACAGTGAAGGAACTACTACAGACATGTAACCTTGTGGGGCCAAGTCAGGCTTGCCCTCCAAGTCCTACACCGAGGTGCTATGGAAATATCTATTTTCTCCATCACTTGCCCCAGAGATTTCCCCCTCAGTCTCCTCTCTGACTCTCAACTTTCCATCTGAAGGAATATATCTACTGAGCTCACTGCCCATAACTCCAGCCTCACTCTAGAGCCTGCCTTAGGGTGCCCAGTGGCTGCTGGACAGACATGTATCATGTCTTCAGGGAGGTTTCCCTGCCCATCCAAGTGGGTCCCAAGCTAACATAGAAAGCAGGATCTGGGAGCACAGAGAGCTCATGAGGCCAAGCAGAGCCAGTGGTGCACCGCTCCAGGCCTGTTTCTCTTCTGAGAAAACTTTCTCTGTCTAATACAGCTTTACCGGTTCTCCCCATACTCAAACAAGAAGAAAATAGGCAGGTGTCCACCTGGATGCACGATAATGACATCCAGAGAAAATGCCTAAGTAAACATGCTCTGAAAGACACCTACGTACAAAAGTCCTCATCAGGTGCCAGGCTGCAACCAGCCAGCTCTGCTTCTCTTTTTCACCTCAGCATTTTCCTTACCTTGTGCTGGTGGCTCTGCATGTGCATCTGAAGGTGCTGTATGCCAAGCTAACATAGAAAGCAGGATCTGGGAGCACAGAGAGCTCATGAGGCCAAGCAGAGCCAGTGGTGCACCGCTCCAGGCCTGTTTCTCTTCTGAGAAAACTTTCTCTGCCTAATACAGCTTTACCGGTTCTCCCCATACTCAAACAAGAAGAAAATAGGCAGGTGTCCACCTGGATGCACGATAATGACATCCAGAGAAAATGCCTAAGTAAACATGCTCTGAAAGACACCTACGTACAAAAGTCCTCATCAGGTGCCAGGCTGCAACCAGCCAGCTCTGCTTCTCTTTTTCACCTCAGCATTTTCCTTACCTTGTGCTGGTGGCTCTGCATGTGCATCTGAAGGTGCTGTATGTCCCTCTCCCAGGTGGCTGCTGTCCCCTCCCTGGCCTCAGCCGTCAGCATGTACACGTCGAGCCCACGGTGGTGCTTCACACTGTAGTCCCCCGAGTGTACAGTGTGAGACAAGGTGCTCCAGGAGTCCGGTTCCCTGGCGTCCTCCCTGCCATAAAACAAAGGCAGGTTAATAAGCAGGTGAGGAGGGATGCTGCACAGCAGGACACGCATGTCCTTCTTCACTCTGGACAGTCATCTAATCATCGGCCCGAGCAAAGCACAGCACCGGCTCCAGGGCCAGACAGACAAATACACACGCAGACTTGGTCTTGAAAATTAATGTGATTTAGAGTTAATGCCAGCCATAAGCTTTATTTCACAACGTCCTTCTCAGGTAGACAAAGACCTGTGGATTTTATCCTAGACTATGATAAACTAGCAGCAAAGGCCACAACAACTACCTTTCATATTGAATTTATCACAGGTGAAGATCACAAAAGCAGATGTCACAAAACAACAGACACCTGAAAGACAGAACTGCAAAGGGACAAGTTGGAAGGAATGAGGATTATCATGATATAGATGATACAACTTACACACCAAAACCAGCACACTGCTCACAAACACCCAACAGCCATCAAATTATAGCAACTTTTTCACTCCTGAAATGAATTTAACTTGCCCTGTGAAACTGCCTCTGTGAAAGATGTTCTCAGTACTGTGAGACAGCTGTTCTTCTGCAGCACTATCATGGGTTTTCTTGGAACCAATCAAAAGGAAAGAAAGGAAAAAAAAAAGATGATACAGATCAGAATAAAAAATAACTCAGTAGGTAAATGTATTTGATAGGCATTTCTATTCAGTCGTCTCTTTTTGAATGTCAAACACATTTTCCACAAGTTTGCGACTCAAAGCAGTAATTTCTCAGGTCTCACTGAGCTGCACAGAGGCTACATCAGCCTTTTAAGAGTGTGAGGAAGTACTGAGGTGTTCATCTAAAGCTTCAGGTTCACAGATTTCATTTTGAATCAGAACTTTTTCAGGAAACACAAAATTTGTTTTAATTATCCCAGGCAGAGCAGCTTTTGCAGCACCCCACCAAGCCACGTGTCCAATGAGAGATCTGGAGCCACAGGAGTGTTACAGGAGCAAATGATGCTGACCTGCTCAATAGTGTAAGAAATGGGAATTTCTGTGTCTTCCATTTACCATGGCTGCATTTTTTGAGACCCAGCCCTGGCTGAGAGCTGGGTTGGAGGTTGCACTAGATGACCTTTAAAGGTCCCTCCTAATCCAAACTGTTCCACAATTCTACTTTCTCCCTTCCCCACTGCAGAGACCAGCCATCCCCAGATTTCCCTTTGAAGCAGAGCTGCAGATTTCCCTGGAAGTGGAAGAATTGTGGGTTTGTTTTTTGTGGTTTTGGTCGGGTTTTTTTTCCAAAAACTTAGAAATTCAAGAAGGTACACACAGAGTAAATATATGCCATCAACCAGGTAAAACTACACATAGACCTCAGCACCTTTGCCGACAGGTTTCTTACTACTACTTCTCTGGGAAGCCACGCAGTTTAGAAAGCAAAGTCATAATGAGCAAATGACACCATGATCACCAAGAGCAATGGGCAGAGCAGGGTGGGGAAACGGTCACTTTGTCACGCAGCAGAGAAACCCGTGCGAGCGATGGTGGCGGCAGTGACTGTCCCTGCTCTGTCTTATACAACCATCTCCTCCCTTCTGTGACTCATTCTGGGGTAAATGTGAAAGGACATTCAGACAAAGCAAACCTATGACTTCCACAATTCACCACCATTTAACTCAACTGCCTTCAGCAGAATTACACTTGATTTAAGCAGAATCAATATTTCCATAGAGAAACATAATGAAGCATTCAGTTTCTCGTGGTGAACAGTATAAATCCACAGAGACATCGAAGTCAACTGAGCCATTACAAAAGACTAAAGAAATTACCTTTCTTTATAAAGGAAACACGGACATTTCTATCTGAAGTATTTTTCTTTTCTGATGTCATGTATGAGAAACCAATGTACTCAAGGCCACTCTCAGAGTACAACGAGGCAGAGAGCACAAAACCCACAGTCATCCACTCACAGGGACAACAGCAGCCAGATATAAGAACTCAGTACAATCAATCTGCTCCACTTTCTCATCAGCTTCAAGGACACTTAGAGGCATCTCCAAATCAACACCCACAAAGCAGCCTGCACGACTTGCTGAGCCTCAAAGGACCCTCAGCAACTTCAAAAGACTTAAAATCTGGAACAAGATGACAAGCAGAGTCCCCTGCAACACCGTAAGTGTGCCCACCCCTCCAGCAATCCACAACCTTCACACGGCCCAGGCGGATCAAATAGTCACTTCTGCTTACAAAAACAGCAGTTTCTTTTCACAATCAAGTTGCCAGTCTGTGTCATACCTTATGAAAAGCTTTAAACCTTTTGAGAAACCAAGACCTTTCTCCAGCCAAGTACAAACTCCAAGCTGTCATTTTTAGTAGAGGTCACCTGCATTACACAGAGCTAAGCAGTAAGGAAAAGAATGGCTCAATCTATTGGCTCCTTCAAATCATCCCTTTCATACACTGCTCCATCCCAGCACTATGGTCTGAAGCAAGAAGGAAAAATAGGGATTTGCAAGTGTTAACTTGTTTTCACACTGCTATTCCTGTTGCTCAGGGAATCACTTCCAAGGCCACGTAGCTTGTATAAAGACAACCCTGCTTGTTTGTCTTCATATATTGAGCTTCAGTGTTTGTGCCTTTCCTGCATGCCTCACTGCAAACCCTGAGGTTTACTGAGAGATGATAAAAACACACTTTCTTCCAGGAAAAAAGTTTTGCAGTCATGTGTTTTGTACTTCCTGGCTGTGAAAGATGCTTATTTTGTCCAGATTTGGAATTTCTGTACTGGTTGTATAGAAGTGCATACCCAAGCTGTCTACTAGGAGATAAAAGCAGACATGCAAATATTTACTGAAGATTTATTAACAAAAAATATGCATACAGACTTCAGCCTTCAAGAAGTTTGAAAATCTGCTTCCGTTCAGCACAAAAATCCATTTTGTTGCAGTTTGCCAGCAACAAAGGAAATCTGTCTTCTTATGAGATTTAACCATCCTAGGTCAATTCTTTCCCATTCTCCCTTTTCAACAGCTTCCCATCAAAACACATAACAGATACCAGTGAACTGAAAATTTCATATGAATCATCTCCAAGCCCAACTTTTGCAAAGGAAGTATCTTGGTTACAAAAGCAAGGACTGACAGATAATGCTGATAGTGTTCACTAGCTCTATCCTCTGCACAACCATGCCATGTCCCACGGAAAAAGTCTGGACAAAGTACTCCAGCTCTGGTCCTTTCTGCTTTCCTGCAGTATTCTGTCCCATGGAGGTAAATCCAAAGGAAAATTTCTGGGTGCAAGGACTTCCCAATTTGCCCTTCATCTGCAGAGAGGTGGCTCAAAAAAGGATGCCAACCCCAAAGAGGGAGAGAATAGAAGAAAACAAGGTTCCAAAATACTCCCAGGCCATGCCCTGCTCCATTTGGAAGCTGATTAGATTGCTGAAACCACAGGAGCACCTCCTGCCCATCTGGCATGAAGAAAATATGGTAGATCATAGAATTACAGAATGGTCTAGGTTGGAAAGGGCCTTAAAAGTTGTCTGGTTGCAACATGGGCAGGCACACCTTCCACCAGATCAGATTGCTCCAAGCCCCATCCAAGCTGGCCTTGGAAAGCTTCCAGGGATGGAAAGGTAAGTACGTCATGTTTTTTAATTAAAGCTCCGAGCTTTGCCCAGGTAGACTCATCTCTTTTCAAGGAGGAGCCACACTGTACCCATGTGCTGAATCTCTCCTCATCTCGTGGGGGAGCAGAGGATGGCCCTGGGGCCATGAGCAGAAAGAGGAGAGGAAAGCCTGCACCAGCACAGAGCAGCTCCTGGCTTCCTGCAGATATGGGCAAGAGATTTTTTAAGAGGGAAGATAAGTGAGAAAGGGAGAGCAAAACAAAAAAATGAGTAAAAGCTCTGCCCACCCGCAAAAGCTGCAGAAACTGCTCGGTAACACGGGTTTGAAATTTGGTGGTGCCAGCTCACAGCAGGCCTGTTTTCTGGTACCAAGATACCAGGTTTGAATGGGAGGAGAGAGGAAGAAGAGGGAGGAAGATGAACAAAAAAGCCTCAGTGAGTGAAGCGAAACTATGTGTTAAGATTTATCCCAGAGTTTTAAAAAGGGGCAAAGAATGCAATGTAGTAACTCAAGGTGTTATTTCCTGGGGATATCCCCTCCAGATTTCTGAGGTGAAACAAAACAAACTGAGTAGCACTGCCAGCTCTTAGGATCTTACTGCAAGCCTGACTACAGCTGTGGGTTTATTCTGAAAGCACCAGCTTCCAGATTTATGTGACAAAGGAGAAACAACAACAAAAAAAAATCAATTAAAAAATGAGTTAAACAAAGACCCTAACATTATGACTGGAGTGAAAAGCTAAGAGAGAATTTAGATGCTCTTATCTCTAAGGTAAATAAAAATGTAACTAAATTTAATTTTAATCTTACTTTCTTTTTATTACTATCATTTTGATATCAGAATGAAAATACCAGGTCAGACAGACTGGGAGCTGGGATAAACAAGGAATGGTGCCTACAGGGATAGAACACTGGATTGGTGTTGACTGAACATGTCCACAGCATTGGCAATTTAAATCAAGCCTACAAACCCTTGTGGGAAAACCCAGCACCCACACTTAATACAGTCACCAGCATTTAAACCAAGATATCCCAGAAATTTGACAAAATAGACCTTTAATAATATTTGCAGAAGTGTTGGAGCAAGGAAGCTTTGTGTACATATGATCAACTTTGCACCCACAGTCTTTAATCATGTCCAAATACCTGCATGCAGGTGCACAACACTGCCTTGCTCCTCTTTGTTTCTGTAACCATCAATATGGATTGTATATGAGATTCAGAAAACATGTGCAACCAGGATGTGCAGAATGGGTTAAAATAAATCAACCATTTTCAAATTTTCTTGAAAGATATTTAATAAACACAGAATTCATATTTCAGGTGTCTCCAAGTGTTCCAAATGGCCCAGGAATGTAGAAAAAAAAATATGTTTCTCATGTAAGAAAATTCTGCGTATCACTCATTAATTGGAATAGTTAGAGTTCATCTGATGTAGAAATAATGACTAAGTCCACAGCACTCCACACAAACACAAACTGCAGCACGTTCCAACACCAAAGAATTCAGGACTATATAACCTACCATTCAATATCAGATTAAATATTTAACAACTGGATTCAAAATATTTAATGCTAATTTTTCAGTCCATTGATCAACACACTATACAGCATTAAATCACAGAGAGAAAAGCTGGCCTGGTCTTTCAACAGTTGTTTGCACATAAACCCTAAAGGATATGTCCAGTATTTCCTACCACAAAGGGTCTGTGCTCCTAAACCCATGCATTTCTTAGGCCCCAATGTTAGTTATTTAAGAAGTATAAAAATACAGCTACAAACTGTCATCAACTGTATTTGCCAAAAAGTACAATCTGCATTCCATAAGAGTAACTGTTATTAAATACACTTTCCCATTTGTTTTATTCTCTGAGCCTTATGTAACAAGAAGGATAACTCAGGATGTGGAACTGTAGGTCCAACACAGAACTCAGTGTCAGCTTGGAGTCTCATCAGTAAACAAAAGACATTTAAAGTGAATCTACAAAATTATCTCAGGAGTAAAAAGAGATGCCACTTGTTGCATTTTAAATAAAAAAGTACAATCTCAGAGACTACTTCAGCAGAGCAGTGTTTTCTTCACAGCTAAAAACAGCATCTCAGATCAGGACAAGTGGTATGGAAGCAAGACTTGTCTCTGTAGAACATCTCTACATGCTGTGAATGGGATCATAGGCTCTGCAACACAACCCAAAGATGCAGCCATCACTTTGCCTGCCTCTGACACAAGAGTTTACAAAGTTTTCTTCTAAAATAATCTGTTCAATCAATCTGCAGTCTCCACCATCAATGTCACTACTTTGAGCAAATCTGTTCCAGAGACTAAATATGAGCATCCTGACTGGGTATCCAGCTAACCCATGCCTGAGGCCCAAACCCCAGCAGTTCTGGGAAACCACTTATCTGCATTTTCTAAATTTATCCTGAAACAGAGCTGTCTATCATAATCCCTCACCAAACACACAAGGCTGTGCAGCACTTATGGCCCCTATAATTTTTGGGATCACTTCCAGATCAGGATTGCCGGGAGGGGAAATAATTTTCTTCTCATATCTTACCAAATCTTCTCAAATCTCTTCTAAATCTCTCCTTTCTCATCCTCACAGGCCTGTTTCCATGATCATCTCCCAGGACTACAATTTCCGAGGGGGAAATCAGACACAGATAAAAGCTGTTCCTATCACATGGACAAAGCCTTCTCTCTCTTCCATATTCAGAGGTGGCTACATACAAAACAAAGGAGAAGAGGGAGCCAACAAATGAAAATACAAGTCTTCCCAGGGATGTGGGAGCACAGCAGGAAGTGAGTGAAAGTTGGAGCACAATGCAGGTGAGTCGGTGGAAAGAGAGAAACACAAACTCTTCTTGCTTCATCACATTCACAGCTGCTTGCACTGTCCCCGCTGCTCCTGTGCTGTGGTCCTGTGTCCCCACAGCACCTCAGCATCTTTCTAATCATTATGTTCAACCAATTAAATGTTGGTGTTTTAACTGAAAACCCCAAAGTTCAGGAGTGCACAGACAAAACTAGATCCTGTAGATCCCTACTCCTTCCAATTTTGTAACTAAATATCTTAACACACACATTTCTCAGAGCCTTATTTCATTGACCTCCTAATAGTTTTGAATTCCCCTCTAAATGTTAATCTTGTACCAGCACTTAATGTCAATTGTTCTTCTGCCACACCAAAGCAAACAACACCTTAAATCCAGCATTCCAAATAACAATCAAAAGGATTTGCTGCTTTGTTTAAGGTGGAAGAACAGATGGAGAAACATCAATTCAATAAACCTTTCAGCCCGATTCTGCTTAATCTGAAATAAAATAAAAAATATTTACAGCATCACCTGCCAGTGTGGCAGCACCTTCTGCCCACCTGCACATGCTCAGCTGTCTTGCTCCAAAGAAATACTGGGAAAACTGGAGTCACCAATGGGAGACTCAAAGCCTTGCACACTTAGTTACCAGCCTGCAAAAACATCAAGGATGCACAAATTAAAGAAGGATTCAGTCTACTCATTTTGAGGGGTACAAGCACCCTATTCCCATACAGCTGCCACCACCTGGCACTGAAATCACAGCAATCAGCAATGTTTTCAGCTCCAGGAAACCAGTTTTTTGGAAATAACCTGCGCCACAGACGGCTCTTGGCCTACGCAAAGACCAGATTTAATGGAGCAACCTAACACCAAAATTCAATGAAAAAAGTCCATCTTCAACTACTACCTTAACCTGGCAGGCACTGCAAGAAGTGCTTGGATTTTAAGATCATGCTTAAACTCTGCTGAACATGAACTGGATATTTCTGAAATTAAACATTTGCTTAAAGGACCTGCTAAACTGGGATGCAAAAAAAAATGACATACAAGGCAAATCCTCTTGCAACTCTGGCTCAGAAAAGTAGAAAAGTATATTCAGCTATAAAAGTCAAGTCACTAAAAAAGCTTCCTTATATGAAAGGCACCATAGAGATTACAATCCAGACTTCACCAATTACTTACATAAAATCAGAACAACAGCAAAACATTCACAAAACACGTCTGCTATCAGTGAGTTATGTTAATTACATCAGTTCAGTTTTGGAAATACAGACTTGTATTGACTTACAGTTTCACAGACTGACCCACATGGTCTTTAACAGGAGATCTGAAGGAAGAGCAATCCCAGAGCTGTGCAGAAGCCCTTTAGAGCAGTAAGTAGGGAGCCCAGCAAAAGTAAAACTAATATTACAGTAAAAAACCCTGAGACTGTAACAACTCTGAAACTCTTCTTTGCAGGGATTAGGCAAAATGCAAAGGTTTCTTTTTTTTAATGGGCTTTACTTTTCCCTCACTTCCCTTTTTCAGGGGACATAAATCACTCTCAGCTGTGAAGGAACTACAAGCATTTGGCTTCACTGGGAAAAAACCCCTGTTACTAGACAGAAATTAAATCAGAAACAAAATCAGTGTTTGTATGTTTTACAAAGCAGCACTCCCACATTCTCTGCAGTCCCACACGCTCGCTGTGTCTTGGAGCCATTTTCCTCACTCCGAACGGAGCACGGCGGAACATGGAGCTGGCAGGGGGATTGTGTTACTACACCGGCTGTGTTGGATAAAAACACAGACTCCTGCACACTTCAGCTGTCCTGCTGTAGAAGCCAAGTCACTCACAGAGTACTACCAGCCTGTTTAGTAACTGTGCTGCCTTTTGAGCCACCCCTTCCCCACCACGGAGTACCCTGCAGCCAGCACTGCCCAACTCAGGCATAGGCAAGGCTACAACCAAGGACCCTTTGCTTTGGAACTCTCTTCTACCACTTGGGAATCCTAGAAACTCGTACAGGGCTATGCAAACTGCCTGGTTCCTAAAGTTTTCTTCATGCAAATAAAGAAAATTTATTTAAGTTATAGTTAAAAATAGTCTTTAAATTTGTATTTAAAAATAAAACAACATCAAACTGTTAATCAAGGTGCTAGCAAGGAAACAAGAACGCTCCTAGAGAAAATCCTTACATATTTCCTTGTCTAATACAGATGTAATAAATATTAGACCTTATAAATATTTTTTCCCTATAAAATTCCTGCCTTTCTGCACTGTCCTATTCCATTTGCACTGCAGGACAATGTTTGCTGTGCAGTTTTCATCTTGAAGATAAAACAAGTTCCCTCAGGATTGATACACATTCAATGAATGTTTATTGATTATGAATATTTATTTACTTGCAAGATAAGTTGTTGGCATCCTGTTCTCTCTCTCTAGTGGCCTACATGGTCTCTATCACAGCTCCTCAGTTCAATCTCAAAAGAACTATCCCACGCACCTCTCCTGTCTGACGATGAAGAGCCAGAGCACCAGCACAAGACTAAAGAAAGAAAAACTTCAAGGGTTATAAAATTTAAATAGGAAGCATCTTTCACCTATTTTTTACATGAAGAACTGCAATATCTGAAAAGGAAAAGTTCATCTGATAAACAGAAATTCAAAATGTCACCAGTGTAACCAGTTTTTGAGAAAAATATTTACACTGCAGCTGAACCAAGCTCTTTGCAGCCGCACCACGGCAAAACTGCAACAAGGGAGAGGTTTTGTGTTTGCTCTTTAATGATTGTATCCTAATTATGGCAAAATTTCACCCCTTCCCAATGCTGGCTGGGAGAATCATTGTAAAATGCAAGGTCCTGCAAATTAGCAAGCAAGAGAACAATAAATTCCCCCCAAGGATAATGCATCACAAAACACGCTGCGTTCATTTATTTGGCAAAGTGCAGTTTAATTACTTGTTAAAATAATGACTCCTTTGTAGGGGCTCTCACTAACATGCATTACTGCTCTGTATTTTGCTGAGTGGGACGAGCTGTGTGCCAAATTTGCGTGCATGGATTATACAGAGTGCACATAAGCAGAGTGCAGAAAGGAGGTTGTACAGTGTCCTTTGTGTTTTGACAGCACATAAATGACACTCACTCTCTTCACGGAATGTGTCTGCTTTTCTGTATTTTGAAACTCAATATTTCTCCTCTCAATAGGGATTTTCAACCCTTCATCCCATCTTACTGCAGAAAACATTAAACACAACAAAATCACTGCTGGGGAATCAGGATGTGCCCATTTTGCAGCTGTCACCCTCCACAGGGAGGGGCCGTAACAGTCCAAGTGTCACACAGTGTTCCCACTGCTCCAGTCAAACCCAAGGTCATATCGTGGTGCTACACTACTCTCCCATCCACTGAAAAACGGGACCAGGATTTCCAGCATTTCTGTTTGTAGGGCTTCATGGTAATAGGAGGGCTTTTATTGCCATGGGACTTGTGGCACGGCTGTCAGTCCAAGAGGAAAACAAGCCACAATGAACAGTTCAAGGATATACTAAGAAGAACAGGAGTTGGCATCTTGATGGTAACATTACTGAAATTGCTTATGTCTTATTATCAAAGATGAACCATAAAGGTCACCAGAGAAATCCATTAAAGGCAATGCCACAGAATCACAGAACTCTTCTTTTTTCATTCTACTGAGCGAGAACTGCCATTCCATTACTGGAGCCAGTTGTGAAATACTCCATCAAATACATAAATAGCTGTTGTAAGAGTTTTGTTTATTTCCTATTTCTATTTAAATTACCAGCTCTTTCACACATTAAGACCGCAGTATTTGCTATGAGCACTATAATCAAGCTTTGGCCAACTCAGGCTTCTTAACAGCATGCAAAGCCTGTTAATATGATTAGTCTCACCTTTAAGAACTTTGCTGCAGTTACAGGATGAATTTGTACATTCCATTTTTGCAAGATAGCCTGTTAGAGTCGTGCTTTCACAGTATTACCGTTGAACTCAACAGAGAAAAACAAATCACTGTCATCATCTCTGTATTAATGCCAGCAAGGGTGGCAGGAAAAAAAATTAGAGTATAGGTCCCATTCCACCCTGCAACTTCTCCTTCACCCTCATTTTCCATATGGTTGGTTGAATTTAAAGATGAAACTTAAATGCATTCATTCCAGCAACACAAGATCATGTTTTCTGCCCTCTAACACTCCATCCAACATCTATACAAAGCAGAATAATTTACAATTCGGAATGCAGAAATGTTGTATGATAATGTCAACAACACAGCAGACTCCTAAACATGACATTGGGTCACTCAACATAAACCCCAAGTATCTGAAAACTCAATTCAGAAAAACAAAGTTACTAACAAAGCTTAAGAGAACCGGGCATCAGAATAACACACACAGAGACTAAATCTTCTCTCTTATACAAATACTCCCCTTGAGACTTATTTAAGCTCTTTGTCTTTATTAGCCTCAGCTATTAAAGCTATATATCCAAATATTTGCTATTTAAAAGTAACTTGCCATCTTCCAAAGGATTCCTTGTAAAACAATGCTCATACCACTAAGTACTTGCTATGTATTGTAAGACCTGGATGCTTACCAAGACCATTGACAAGAGAACTGTTTCTGTTAAATATTCTGTTTTCTTTTAAATATTTGCATTAATTCTTACCTAATTTTTTTTTTGTCTATACTGGTAAGATGTCTATTGTCTACAAGATGCTGCCTTATTTCAATATAGTGATCATGATTTTGTTTAACTAAAAACCTCCAAATCTATGAAGTAAGAACACAACCATCCATCCACCATAATGACATCCTGTAACTCCCCTCTTTTCGGCAGCTGTGCTTGAAGAAAAGTATTTTCATTTGTGTTTGCATAAGGTTCATCTTAATTACTCAGTATTACACTATCTTGCTTTGGGCTTTATGAGACAGCTGGAAGCAGAACACTGTGCAACACAAAAGGAGAACACAGCAATGTTATTGCATTTCCCCTAAACTCTAAGGACCTACCCTCACTGCTGCTTGCAAAAGAGGTAAAAGCAAAATTATAGAAAAATTGCCTTTGAGGGTGGAGTACAGCACTATTCAGTGATAATGCACAGCAAAGCCAAGCCTGTTAAGAATGGAAAACCAGCAGAGGAACTGCCAAACAATCCTTACTCTGTCAAAAGCTGGTGCAGCTTCTGGTAGCCCCTCTCCAAGGCCAAGCTCACAGGCGTTGCCCCCTCGTTGTTGTGGATGCTCAGAGCTCCTCTTCCGCCCGGCTGCTGGAGCAGAAACCACGTCAGCCGCAGCAGACCCAGCCTCACCGCAAAATGCATCAGTGTTTCCCGAGGGATGTTCTCTGGGAAGGGGAAAAAAAAAGGAAAGAAATGGAAATTTGTAGGCTGCAGGTTTGGGGAATGTTATATCCCCACCTCCCAGCCCCACCACACACAGCGACTGGCATGGAGTTGACAGCTCGAAAGCCAAGGAACCTGGAGCACCTGGAAAAACACCTTGGCTGCCAACATCCAAGAGACATCAGGGTTTTAAAGTGAGGGACATGCTACAGAGGGACTGAAGTGCTCAGGACCTCTCTTTGTGAGACTGATCACCAGAAGACAACGTGAAAAACCCACTACTTCCCAAACAGCCACAGCAATCACCAAGCTGCAGCACTTCCAAACAGGAGCATGGTCAGGTGGGTTTTCCTAGATGTCCAAGTCTTCTCCTCACACACCCAGGACCAGGTTTTAGAGATGGAGAAGTTTTGTTATCTAATGGGATGCTGATTTGTCTCATGGCATTAAAAGAAAAATCAATTACAGTTGAAGCACAAATCCAGAACAGTTATAAAAGAGAACAGTTTAAAAACTCATATAGACAAAAAAAAAGTGAGGGTTTCTTTCCTGGCTTGATTATGCCTCAGAGCAGCTTTTCTCAGCTTTATACAGTAGCTCTGCCATTCTGAGAAGCAGCATTTATAAACTACCAATCTCCACTGCTGCTTTTTGTGTTTAATAACCGTGACCTTCTAATTTGGTAGAAGTCACTCTTGAGCCTGAGCTTTCATCTCAGAAAAATATCCCCCTACTCCAAAAGCTGCAGCCCGAGAACGATGCTCTGAAAAGCTTTAACCAGAAATGAGCTCCAGATGCACTGTTGAAATCCAGCATTTGCAGATCAAAGTCTGTTATTTCTGTATGAAGGGCAAAAGCATTTGGGTTAAAAAAACTGCGAGAAATAAAAATTTGTTCTTTTAATTAACAAAGGATTTCAGTATTGACTGACAGCAACAACAAGAAAAAAGCACCAACTGGGTCTCAGAAAGTCATGCCAATGTGCACACTTGGTATAAACCCTTTAATATCACAGCAATGATTTATTGGGTTATTAATTTGGGTGCCAGCCAAACCTATACAGCAAGTTTTAAAATGCATGTACAAAATGGTTTCAGGGTTTAATTTTTTATTTTTTTCTTAAGAACTGTGCCCCAAGAGAAATCACTTCTTCAAAGTGCTGTTGTTTTTCCTGCTTACTTACTTTCTTTAGGGACATCATTAAAACCTTCATTGAAAAACAAAACAAACTAAAAAGGGGCAGTTCTCCCTTTTAACACACAATTTTTCCCAACTTTTTGGATCAATTCCTGAAGAACTAATCTGTATTCAAGAACCAAAGGCTTTCTGGCACTGTTTCCCTTCCGAATTACTCCAAATTAGGTCTCTGGGCTACAAACCAATCCTTCCCCCCAACCTCCTCTTGATTACCGTAAAGCAGAACCACGCTGCCCTGAATACATGAGTGTCTGAATGGGAGTTTCAGCTGATCAGAGAAAAAGGGAATGGCTGAGCTCTCTTAGAGACAGTTTCACAGCCTTTGAGGAAATAATGAAAAGGATTTGGTATTAAAAGTTATAAAGATTTAGAAATAAAAAGGAAGCAAATCAATGATTTCAGCCTTGGACTTAAAGAAAAATGAAAAATAGGACACCATATAGACAGACATGAGGGAAAGGCTCCTGATGAGGCTGCAATAAGAATAGGGTGGACACAGGTAGGACTTAACCAGACTAAAAGGAAATGCATAAAGTTTCACTCACTGAACTTGTACACGCACAAAGCTCCCACATTACCTGAACACTGGCAGAGTCAGAACAATTAACATGGTACAACTCTTACAGAGATGTGGAAAGCACAAAAGCACTTCTGTCAGAGCACATGACATGCTGTTCAAATAAAGCAGGTGTTGCACTGGTCTGACCACATCTGTTTTTGTGTGGGATCTGTTCTAAATGCTTTGTTAAAAGGGAAAATCATCTTCCTAACTAAAACAGTCTTGCACAAAAGCTGAGAAACATAGAGCTACAAAGCATAAGCACAGGTCCCTGGACCAAAATGCTTCTCCTCCTGCAGCTGAGAGCCATATCAATAGGTAGAAACATCTTCTACCCACCAACTCATGGTTCACCAATAAACACAGATACCAACTGCAAATTCTGCAAATACTCCTCTTATCCCTAAGCCAAATGGGTGCCCCTCTGTCTCATACATCCACAGACAAAATGAACCCCTCCTAGTTGTCCCAATGCCCTCCCAACTATCCCAACCTACTCATACAACTGCACCTTCTGAAAATGTTCACCTTACGCTATTAAAACAATCTTCTTTATCGCCAAACTAGTGGACAGAGTAGTTCCAGAGTTGGGATGGAGGTGTCTGCAAATGCAACTGAACTGAATGTGGCCCTGCCCCAAAGCCTTTGAGCGACAACGACGTGCACAGATCTGTACAAGAAGACGTGGCGTGTTGCCATCAAAGCATATTAAACATACAAGCTCACTATCCAGGCCCATTTGGAAGACTCTGCCTAACATATAAACTGGCATGAGGCCACCCTAACAGATGGGCACAGATGATGGCAGCAAAGAGACAAAGTACTGTACATCCAGCAACTGCAGGGGCCCCAGGCAATGGCTTTAGAAGGTTCTGGAGTGTGCAAAACTTGTATGGCTACAGTTAAAAAGGCGTGTGCCATCTGTGGGCTGGATTAACTACTAATATATAATGAAAAATACATCTGTTGTAGTTTGTATTATTTGTTGTATCTGTTGTAGGGCGTTGCCCAAAACAAGGCAAGAGCTGGTCTGCATCCAGTATGGGTGTTTTGCTGGATGGAGAGGGGAGGAAGACAGACAGATGCCTTCAGACTTCCATCTTTTGAAGGGATGAAGCTTGAAACACGACATGTTGAAAATTGAGGCAATGATTTTTAAGACCTTGTCATGGTGCAAAATGCATGACACAGGCATGGAGGAATATCAAAAGCTTTCACATGCAATAGCCAGAGCTTCTTCATGTACCAAGCATGGGCCCCCATCTTAAAATGGTTGTCGTTCGAATGTCAACAAAAACCTTCTTGCAATTAGGAAATTGTGGAAATACAAGACACACTATACTGAAAAGGCAAAGGCTGTTTTGTTCCCTTCTCATTTCCTAGTAATAGGCAAGAGTTGAAACATATGATTATTGCCCCATAATGGCAGGGCACTCTAATCCAGCTGGCAAAACACAGGACTTTGGATATATTATTTTTGTGTAATTCTTTTCTGCTGTGATACAAGAACAGACAGTTTATCTGTGCAACTGAGGACAAAATTTCCATAGAAGACTGTCAAATGTACTTTGTTAATAGTAAGGGATTAAGGTTTAAGGTGCTCCTTAAAAGGTGCTGCTTAAAAAAAAGCATTGAAGAAACAATTTTGGGTATGACACACATAAGAACACTAAAACCCTTCATTTTAATCCTGATTAAATGAGAGAAAAAACTACTGTTCCTCTTTTAAAATGACTTTTATAGCGAGTAACCTATACCTAACTGCTCAGATTATGCTCCATGCCCTGAGACATCCCAACATGAAGAGTCAGCTATGGAATAATTAGCACTGCTTACTAGTCTTTCTGTGCTGTTGACCTTCACTTACTTCTCATCCCAAATCATGTATAGTTGGCAATTTTGAAATCTACCATCAAATCTGGCCTCAAAATCTTGCTTTCTGCTGGAAATGGTCTCACTGCTCACATCAATCCTTGAGAAACAAGGGTAAAAAAAAACCCAAAAAACCAGAAAAGAGCTGTCACCTAACACCAAGTCCCTACAGGAAGGCTCCAGCAGACAACTGCATTGAAGAAAGGTCAAGGCAAAGATGTTGTGTTTGGAGTTATGACTTCAGTTTAATAAAAGATGTGTGGGTAATTCTTTTCTTAATCTGATAAACAAGAGATTTTTCAAAGCACACCAAAAGATCTTCGTGTCCTCATTCCAAGTAATATCAAAGCGAACAGAAACATTTTCATGCCAACAATTTCTCAGCCACAGACTAAACGGTACATCTCAGTCCTGAGCAGCACATTTCAGATGCTGTTTGAACAAGAATTACTTTCTGCTTCCCATTTTCCACTGTGGATGGCACTAAATTTAGGTATGGAAATGATTTTTTTAAATCTTATCAAGGACTATAGCTGAACAGACCACTTTGTGCTGTCGGCACTGAACAGATCATGCTGATTTATACCACACAGTCCTTTATCAGAGAACACAGAAGGTGAGCAGCAGACTGGAAAGGATATGAAATCCAACAAACAGAATACCTGCAACTATGACACTGAAAGGGTTCAATGAGAAACTATAAAAAGAATGTATCAGGTGAACAGATTAAAGCTCTATGTCTGAAAAACATCAGCAGCATGTCTGTAGCATCTTCTTGTGGGGAAAAAAGACCAAATTCTGAAAGTTTTTAAAAAGCCCACCAAGGATTTTTGGCCTTTTTGGGTTTTATCTTCAAAATAAGACACTTCTTTTGGTTAGCTTCTCTTTTCAGACATTCTCCCTTTCTTCAAAAAAATCCCAAACTAATTATTTCTATTCACAATGACACTCATGTTGTCCTGTACACTGAAATCCTACTGGTTTTGTACATGATCTTTTTAAACCCATAACCCTAATGCATTCAGACTATTTCAAACATCTCCCTTTCTACCCACCTCCTACCTGGCGAGCTCAGGGAGTTTAGTTTCCCAAGCAGTACTTACTGCACAAGGGAGTTTATCCAGCAGCATTTCTGGAAAGCTGTACCATATTCAACACATCAGTAACTGCAACCTCCTAAAGTTCTATCTAATCAGAGGGTCTCCTGGTTATCTGCCCACAATCCTGGCTCACTATCTCACAGCAGATCATATACCCACAGGGGAACTGCTCCATATCATGGCCATCACAGTAACTCATGCCAACATTAACCAACTCCTGAAGCACCACCTCAGAAGCTAACCATAGGTCTTTTAATAAGCAAAATGAAAAACTGTTTCCTCAAAGGTTTTGTCAGAATATTACCTCAAGATATTTTGAAAGTCATCTGTTTACTAGCGATACAATTAAGTTAAGCTTTTCATACCTGAGCCTTAGATCCTCCCTAATTTTTTTTCTCCCTTTTTTTCCTCACTGCAACATAAATAAACCATAATCATTACTCATACCTCAAGAAATTCAGTTGTGGTTTTCTAGTTAGTTTATTTTCTCATCAGTAATTTAAAATAGAACATCGCAGTCCTGTATTTATTGCATACATCCTCAGAACACATATTAAATTTTGATTTCTAGACATAAGTGTAACAATCTGTTCCATTTAAATAGCTGCCTTTAAATGCCACTGAGAACAGTAAATAACCCTACTTTTGACAGTAGTAACAACTATGTTCTTTGGAAAGTTACAGTGCACTCGTAATTATTAAGACAGACATGATTATACGGCACCTGAAAGAAATGCTGTGTTTGGAATACCACAGTAACAACAGTAATCCTTAATTATGGATATTCTGAAATTGTGGATGCCATTTGAGTTCATACAGATAGATAGATAAAAGCAAGGCCCAGGAGCTGGTTGCTGTGTAGGGACAGTGAATGGTTGAGGAACAAGCACAGTCCTTGGGACACGGCTGTCCCTGAACAGCAGCAATGAGGACTGAGCTGTGCAGGCAGGAAGGAGGTCAGGACACACTTGTTCAAGGGGCTCAGGCAGGCATTCTCTTTACCTGCAATGCAAGTCCTGTCCTCACACACAATGCACAGCCCCTGCATTGCAAGGACACTGTGCTGCACCATTGAGCAGGACCAGGCACGACACATGGCACTGCCTCCTCCACCTCCATCAGCCTCAGCATGTGTTGGGCTTTCCTTCTGCTATCCAGCTCATCTAATCAAATGTCTGAGCACCCTCTGCCTGCCTCAGTAAGAGGACAGAATCCAAGGATCTCTGATGACAGGTATCTTAGGTTCTCACATCCCCAGTTCTGCTGGCTCTGTTTACTGACACAGCAGACCAGTTAATCAGCCTCAGGAGACAGAGCTGGGTGACACTTTTAGTATCTTCTCTGATCTCTGGGGGGTGTGACAGCAATAAACTCCCTGCCCTCTGCTCAAAGACTGGTCAGGGTTAGGTGCAGGTAAAGGCAAGGAAAAGCCTCCACATAAAGCCATTCCCTCCTCAAAATTCAGCCAAGATTTGTGCTCGATGGTGGATCTTGTACCCAGTTTTTGCCTGCAGAAAGGCCATTACTTCCCAACTTTTGTAGAAGTCAGATTTCTACTTCAGGCCTTTGAAAGATCAACTTTTAAATGTGCTTGACAGAAACAGACATCTCTGAACAGCAGTTCCCCATCAGGCTGAGGCACAAGGGGAGCTGGCTGGGGCTCCCAGTTCGCTCCTGCCTTCAGAGGTTTTGCTGAACAGCAGCGTTTTGTTTCCAGCCCACAAGAGCCCATAGAGACATGCCAACTTGGAGGCAGTGCTAAACATCTTTCAAGAAGGGATCTGACATTTTCTTTTGTTCTCATTTCTATAGTATTTTCTCCTTTGAGAAGGTTATTTCAAGTTATCTGGTGCTGACATTTAGGGAAATGTGAAACATGAACTGGAATAGCTGTTCATAGGTAGTGACACAGTGTGGGACAGGGTGTCCCACTGCAGGGGCACCGGCCAGAATATGCCTATTTGCTCAAATGCTGCAACAGTTTCAATCTTTTCTCTCTCCCACACACAAATTAACACACAAGCATCAGCACAACTGTGCTACATTTTACCACAGAGTTTTTTTCCTAACCTAGTGCTCCATCATAAATCAGGGTTATCTTCCACTTCACTCAAGCAAAACAGTTTCATTACTAAAAGGATGCTTACACATTCAAATCTTTCCTGTCACAATCACAAAAATCCCCCCAAATTCCCTATGTATAATTATCTCACTGCAAAAAATAGCTCTGCCTCTAACAAAAGCGGAACACATTTTACAGCACTAATATTCTTGATTAAAGTTGCATTTAGTACCATTACATTTAGTCATCAATATTTTTGTCTACAAAAACCTCACTACAATATGCCAAAATACTCAAGGGTTACAGAATTCAGCACTACAGAGCTCCCCCTTCTCACTGTGGATACCCTGGACACTCCGCAGGTCCATTAGCATTCAGAGCCCCACACAACCACAACCACTAGGCACATGCTGAGCAAACCAACGTAAATCTTATGGCCTGATTTCCCTAAATGCTGGTTTTCCAAAAAATAATCAAAATCAAGAAGAGAAACCTGATCTCAGCCTTCCTGCAAAATCAGCATCAATTCAGAGCTTCAAAGTTTTTGTTAAGATCATCACTCTGACCGTATTTTTATCACTTAAACCAGAAATGTCTGTGTTATCACAACTTTTTTAAATGCAGAAAGAATTATCAGTGACTTCCACACAGAGGAAAAAACCCCAAGTGTTTAACTCATTGTAAACATACAACAGCTGTTGAGTTTCTATCCAGAAACCATCAAATATTATCAAATCTTCTAACGTCTTCTAACATGAGAATTGCCTGTCCACGTATTCAGGTTTACAAAAGCAGTCAGCAAGCTGGAGAAAAATAGAGCAGGAAAATCTCCTGTAGAAAACCCTGTTGCAGTGAGCAGAACTGAGCCCACTGTGCCAGGAAAGCCACATCCCAGTCCTACGCAAGGGTATCCACCATTGCATCCTACAAAAGATAAGAGATGCCTCACAGTCACATTCCTGAAGTGAAACTATTTGCCAAAATACCCTGAAAATTTACAGCAAGGATTTGTACACACTGGGACTGGTCCCCTAATATGCTTCTTTGTACTTCCCAGTGACAAAATAAGCAGAATTCCAAGGACATAAACATGCCACAGCATCCGGAAAACCTCTGCACTTCTGCTTCAGCAGTGACCAGGCCAACATCAGATTTTATTTATAAGCTCCCAGTAGCCCTCGCTGCCATGGTTAAGGGTCAGGCTTTCCCACCTTCCCCTTCTTATATTTGTAAAATTGGCCAGGCTTATTTTGGGGAACTTCTGTGCTCACCCAGCTGATGTACAACCAGGGATGTAATACAAACACTCAGTGAAAGAGCCTCAACTTCTCCAAGAAAAATCACATTTATTTTACACATTGCAGGTGTTTTGCACCTGTGTTTTAAAACCAGCATTTACCAAAAGCACTAAATTTGTAGCACAGGGATATTTCCAGATGCATGAGACTTTCTACAAGTTTTTCAGGATATAGTGTGATGCTGATACACACCCCATTGCAAAACACAAAAAAAACCCCTGTTCTGGGTATATATTAAAATACTGACCACTTATCTGGTGGCACTGACTGGTGTTAAGGTGGCTGAAAGGCAAAGCACAGGATGCAGATGTAACAGGAGCCTGTTGATGCACGTCACGTCCCTTCTCTGAGCACAACGGCCACCAAACCTCTTGAAAAGTTGGCGGATTCCCAAAGCAGGGAACACTTTTTCCCAACTTTTTACCTCTCTCCCAACCCCCAAGTCTCATTCTGCCCCAGGGGTCCTCACCGGTCAGGGACTGGTCTGCTCCCAGCACATTCCATTCTGCCGGCAATTTCAGGTGTCGAAACGCCAAAGCCACTTTCTCATCCAGGAAGTCCACGTCTGCAGCAGGTGGTCTTGACCGGTCCAAGAACCGCGTGAAATTCAGCGCCTGCTGGTTGCCAGCACAGGTGGCCAGAAACTGGGCGGCATCGTAGGCTTCATCCTGGACAAACTGGAAACTGTCTTCTGCCACCACCAGAACAGGGTGACCTTCTCTGGAGGCACAAAGTGCCACCTTCACTGTCTCACAGCAGTCATGGCCTGCAAAATGAAATCCAGAGAAATGGTGAAAAAAGAAAAACGGCATGTGCTGAAGAAACACAACTGAACAACTTCCTTGCCACACATACTCTTTACATTAAATCAAGTAAGACCAAGTTACTGAGGGTCACAAGTCTAAAAATACACTATCTCCAGAATTTACATTTATCATAAGAGGTAAGTATTTCTTTTAGACTTTAAAAGAAAAAGACATGTAACTTTTCTCTGTTATATAAACAAAGAACTATAAGCCACCTTTATCTGACCAGGCTATTTATGATCAGTGACAAGTAAACTCAAGGGTGTTAAGTAATTCAAATGAAGATTATGCTAACGTACCAGAAGCCAGATTACGTGGTCAAACATTTCTTTCCTAACTCCACAGGACTCCGGTAACTCATCAGAAACTGAGTGCTGAAAAACTATCTACTCTAACTGCTGTCACAACACTTGGCTTGTACTGAAAACATTGAAATTTCATCTAAAACAAAGAACTAAATGGCTACAAGACTCGACCTGCCCAGGCATGCCCTGTAAATGGTCACTGCTGCACCTGCCCCTTGCACCTGGGTTCACACGACAAAGCTAAAACTAAGCTGCTTCTGCTAAATAAAAACATGGAAATGGCCACTTTCCATATTTACAAAACAAGATGATTGGAAGTTTGATAACTTTATTTATTTATTTAGGGCAGGAGAAACAGAAGAAAGGAGAACCTGGCATGGTAGCAGTTTCATTGACTCAGAAACGCAAAAAAAACCCCCAAAAACACCAAAAAGCACAACACCTTTTTACAATTTTAAAAGGAAAAATATACTGTGTGTCCAACAGAGCCAGCACTTGCAGTTGTCAGACATGCTCCTTCAATAATAAGGTTTGTGTTTCAAGTTCACTATGTGGCACAGTTTCTTGTTCCAGCCTTGGACTGACGTCATGGCTGTTTTTGCCAGAACAGCATGGACCCTGCACTAATTACTGGAAAAGCTTCTTTTTGCCCATGACCTCAGCATACTACCACATTCATGAAAGCCTGCTTAATTAAATACAAAATGACGATTTAATTTTAAAGGCTTGAAAATTCAATTTAAGCCCCTATTTGTGGTCAGTGGGAAAATTTCCTTCTTCTGTCAGGGCCCTTTGCTGTTGATTTCCCTGACAAAAGGGAAAATATGTCCCTAATCTTCATGGTCTTTCAGCCAACCTCGCAAATCTGTTCTGAGGCTTTTGGCATCTGTACAGGTTTTATGTGCTGAAAGAGGCAATCCTGAAGTTAATTGAAAGGTCAAAACTGCTATTAGGGCACTGTGGGTAGCACCAAAATTGTCAGAGATGAGGCTGCATGGCTTCCTAAGGAGAGCAAATGCAGCTGGAAAAGTATTAAAGAGAAGTGTAGAAGGGCAGGAAAACACACACGGATGTTGCTGCAACAGCTCAGTACAACTGGGAAGCTCTGAACCTGAAAGGTGAGAAAACTTCTTTCCTTCCAGCACCAGGCATCTATTAGCAAGAGAACAGTGTGAAAGCTGAAGGAATAGATTTACTAACATTGATGTTACAGAAAAGAACAAGGGGAGCAAGACCTACTTCTACTGCTCTGGAATATTGCACATGCATTTTAATATATCACTGGTCAATGGGTGGGCAGGGAACTCAGCAGCTCAGATGAAAATTGTCCATAAATCCTGCTCATCCTCAAAGTAGAAGCCCCAAATGTTCAAGGGACAAAGTGAGGGGATGATACAATTTGGGGAAAATTTGCCTTTAATGTCATTTAGAACTATACATCCCTACCCCCTACACCTTCTCGCTTTGCTGATCTTCCTAAGGACATCCAAACACGGAGCAGGTAAGGCATTAATTTATTAATTATTTTGTAGCCTCCACAAAAGCATCAAGCTACGTGCAGGCTGTGAAAAGCCCAGGACAGCCTACAGGAACTGATTTAAGTGCTGCAAGCTGGGCTCTCCCTAAGACAAAGCAGTGGAAGGTTTCTAGAATGCAGAGTTTAAAAAAATAATAAAAAAGAAAGATGCCTTAATAGCATGTGAATAGCTAACCCTTTGATTTTTTATATTTTTCTTAAAAAACTATTTTCTGTCTGTCCCCATAAGAACCCCATCTGCAAAATAACCTAAAATACAGCCACTCTGCCAGAAAGACAGTAAACTTTCAGGATTGAAGCAGCCGATAAAAATGGCCCATGAACAGCCACGCAGGAACAACTTGGACAGTCAATTCCTTGTCATGAAGCCAAACAACTCTCCTATGGCACGGCAAAAGTTCCCTCATCAAGACAACAAACTAGAGAAACATTATGAATGTACACACAGTTTCCTTGGATAAATGACTTGTTAAATACCAGCCACAAAATGCAACACAAGGAGAGGTGACAAAAAGACCATGTCCTGACCTGTAGCCAACAAGGATTCTCTTGAAACTTCCCCAGATATCAAATGCATCTAGAGGAGAAGGTGACAGACCTGATGATCCATTTTCATCTAACAGGATCAAACAAACATCGTGCTAAACCCCAGGGAATGTTCTTCGAAAGGGCAACCACTCACAGTGCTTTGATGTTGTGCTTCCTCACATCTGAGAAGATGTCAGATGCAGGGGTAAGAATCTGGGACAGGTTCTGACTTCTGGCAAACAGTTCAAACAAAAGAGGAGCCAGTATGTAACAGGAGCAGCCAATACTAGAAAGACTGCTCAAGAGGTCTCTACCCCCTGCTTTGAAACCACTACAAGAACAATGTGAGCAAACATGTCCCCAGTACATGAACTTTCTGAAAGAACCGTTGGTGGGGCAATGCTTCTCTCCACATCAAACACTCAATGGCCAAGACTAATATCTGAACTTCAGTAGCCCTTTTCCCAGAGCATCAGCAAAAGTGAGGAAAGCTTTCTGGCACTCTTGGGAGATAAGTGGTTATCATCTGTAAAACCAGTCCAAATCTGTTTCTACAAGGTTAAATAACTTTGTGTCCAAGAGCACAAAGGACTCCAGGCAGTGCCAGAACAGGCGCGATTGCTCTTGTTCATCACCTTTCAGCTCTGGCTGGCAGACAGCAGGGCTTTCTCCTAAACATGGGTCAGGCATTAAGCTACACACTTTACAAGCATCAGAGTGGCTGACTATCAAGTGCTGTACCCCCTCATTCACATCCCTAGATGTGGAACAGAAAAATTTCTTACTCATTTGAAAGGTGGAAATAAACCCTAAGTGTGTCAGTGTGCTGGTTTTGTCTGGGATGGAGTTAATTTTCATTGTAGTAGCCAATGTCAGACTGTGTTTTGGATTTGTGCTGGAAACAGTGTTGATAATTTAGGGGTGTTTTCCTTCTTGCTGAGCAGAGCTTACACAGATTCAAAGCCTTTTCTGTTCCCCACCCCACCAGAGAGGAGGATGGAGGATTGGGAGGGAGCACAGCCAGGACAGCTGACCTCAAATGGGGTCAGGAATATCCCAAACCATATGGTGTCACGGCCAGTGTATAGAGCTGGGGGAAGGAGGAAAGCAGGACATTCAGAGTGATGGCATTTATCTTCCCAAGTCACTGTTATATGTGATGGAGCCCTGCTGTCCTGGGATGGATGAACACCTGCCTGCCCTTGGGAAGTGGTGACTGAATTCCTTGCTTTGGTCTGCTTGCACATGGCTTTTGATTTACCTATTAAGCTGTATTTATCTCAATTCACAAGATTTGTCACTTTTACTCTTTAAAGGCTCTTCCCCCTCCTACTGGGGGGGGAGCAGGCAGCTGTGTGGGGCCCAGCTGCTGGCTGGGGTTAAACCAGGACTATCAGGAAGAGCAATGAGACTATTCCTAAAGGTTTGCATCTTGGTAGGCTGAAAACACAGGTAACTGAATAAATCACACAGGTAAGTGCACCCCAGAGAAGGGATAAGAAATCTCCACACTTTAGAACATGATCAGATTTTCAATGCCACCCAGCACCCACCAAAAACAAATGATGAAGTACCAAATATTGTCACACTCGTGTCACCCAACCGTATCCTAGTTTGAACTTTAACTCTTCTGACAAATTACAGTGTTTCACCCCGCTGATATCTCAGGCTGCACAGAGTAACTTCATGTGTATGAATACGCTTCCCTTCTTCACAGTTTTTTTGCCACAGTATGAGATGTGGTCATTTATATGCTGACTTGATATAATTGAAGCTAAATAACTCACCCCTTAACTCTCGCAGCATTGCATTTTCTCCCATTTCTCCTCCTGCTCCTCAGTTACTTTTTATCTATCTTGGAAACAATTCACAACTTGGAGCTGTTTTTGACAAGTGCCANAATTCCTTGTCATGAAGCCAAACAACTCTCCTATGGCACGGCAAAAGTTCCCTCATCAAGACAACAAACTAGAGAAACATTATGAATGTACACACAGTTTCCTTGGATAAATGACTTGTTAAATACCAGCCACAAAATGCAACACAAGGAGAGGTGACAAAAAGACCATGTCCTGACCTGTAGCCAACAAGGATTCTCTTGAAACTTCCCCAGATATCAAATGCATCTAGAGGAGAAGGTGACAGACCTGATGATCCATTTTCATCTAACAGGATCAAACAAACATCGTGCTAAACCCCAGGGAATGTTCTTCGAAAGGGCAACCACTCACAGTGCTTTGATGTTGTGCTTCCTCACATCTGAGAAGATGTCAGATGCAGGGGTAAGAATCTGGGACAGGTTCTGACTTCTGGCAAACAGTTCAAACAAAAGAGGAGCCAGTATGTAACAGGAGCAGCCAATACTAGAAAGACTGCTCAAGAGGTCTCTACCCCCTGCTTTGAAACCACTACAAGAACAATGTGAGCAAACATGTCCCCAGTACATGAACTTTCTGAAAGAACCGTTGGTGGGGCAATGCTTCTCTCCACATCAAACACTCAATGGCCAAGACTAATATCTGAACTTCAGTAGCCCTTTTCCCAGAGCATCAGCAAAAGTGAGGAAAGCTTTCTGGCACTCTTGGGAGATAAGTGGTTATCATCTGTAAAACCAGTCCAAATCTGTTTCTACAAGGTTAAATAACTTTGTGTCCAAGAGCACAAAGGACTCCAGGCAGTGCCAGAACAGGCGCGATTGCTCTTGTTCATCACCTTTCAGCTCTGGCTGGCAGACAGCAGGGCTTTCTCCTAAACATGGGTCAGGCATTAAGCTACACACTTTACAAGCATCAGAGTGGCTGACTATCAAGTGCTGTACCCCCTCATTCACATCCCTAGATGTGGAACAGAAAAATTTCTTACTCATTTGAAAGGTGGAAATAAACCCTAAGTGTGTCAGTGTGCTGGTTTTGTCTGGGATGGAGTTAATTTTCATTGTAGTAGCCAATGTCAGACTGTGTTTTGGATTTGTGCTGGAAACAGTGTTGATAATTTAGGGGTGTTTTCCTTCTTGCTGAGCAGAGCTTACACAGATTCAAAGCCTTTTCTGTTCCCCACCCCACCAGAGAGGAGGATGGGGGACACAAGGAGTTGGGAGGGAGCACAGCCAGGACAGCTGACCTCAAATGGGGTCAGGAATATCCCAAACCATATGGTGTCACGGCCAGTGTATAGAGCTGGGGGAAGGAGGAAAGCAGGACATTCAGAGTGATGGCATTTATCTTCCCAAGTCACTGTTATATGTGATGGAGCCCTGCTGTCCTGGGATGGATGAACACCTGCCTGCCCTTGGGAAGTGGTGACTGAATTCCTTGCTTTGGTCTGCTTGCACATGGCTTTTGATTTACCTATTAAGCTGTATTTATCTCAATTCACAAGATTTGTCACTTTTACTCTTTAAAGGCTCTTCCCCCTCCTACTGGGGGGGGAGCAGGCAGCTGTGTGGGGCCCAGCTGCTGGCTGGGGTTAAACCAGGACTATCAGGAAGAGCAATGAGACTATTCCTAAAGGTTTGCATCTTGGTAGGCTGAAAACACAGGTAACTGAATAAATCACACAGGTAAGTGCACCCCAGAGAAGGGATAAGAAATCTCCACACTTTAGAACATGATCAGATTTTCAATGCCACCCAGCACCCACCAAAAACAAATGATGAAGTACCAAATATTGTCACACTCGTGTCACCCAACCGTATCCTAGTTTGAACTTTAACTCTTCTGACAAATTACAGTGTTTCACCCCGCTGATATCTCAGGCTGCACAGAGTAACTTCATGTGTATGAATACGCTTCCCTTCTTCACAGTTTTTTTTCCACAGTATGAGATGTGGTCATTTATATGCTGACTTGATATAATTGAAGCTAAATAACTCACCCCTTAACTCTCGCAGCATTGCATTTTCTCCCATTTCTCCTCCTGCTCCTCAGTTACTTTTTATCTATCTTGGAAACAATTCACAACTTGGAGCTGTTTTTGACAAGTGCCAATATATTGCGGGGAAAATACAGAAACTAAAAAACTACTTCAGTCTATGCAGAGATGGGTGCAGCAGTTAATTATGTTGTCATAAAGTGAATTCCTCATCTTCATGTAAAATCATGCTTTAAAAATTATTTTAAAGGAGACAACAACTCTAGAACTAAAGAATTCCCTACTGGGAATGAATGGGGACACTTAAGCTTGCTATGGGGAAAACACAAGAATGAAAAATGAAGACATGGTGTTCTGGTCTGTCTGTACTTAGCCCAAAAGACATGAGATGCACCAGCATGATAACACAGCCTCCTCTACCCAATAACAATGCAGAACAATGAGCAGGAGAAAAGGTGGAGATTTCTGAGCTGTAAGTCATTAGCAAACAAGTTAATGTACAGCTTAGACCTTGTCCATGTAACTGGTATCTGTGCCAATGACCTGGGGTGTGGTTAAAAGGGCAGCCCAGAACTCTTCAGACTTTTTCTTGTTAAACAAGGCCCACATGGAGACAAAACACCCCAAAACAGAACTTTACTAAAAGATGATTTCATTTCCTAGTCCTCCAAAAGTGGAAATCCTGTCCAAACCTCCTATTTTCAGAATTCACATTGGAGTTATCAAACAATGGGCCCCCAGCCTGGGCAGCTATTTAAAGCCCTGCTGGAAGCACATGTTTGGGTTTGCCTGGTAAGTGAGGAAGGATTCCAGTGCTAATTGCATCCTCTGAGTTACCACGGTGGAGCTGGATTGAAAAAGGTCTTACAGAGAGATTTAAGCAGGATAGGAAAATCAGACAACAAATATGGTGAATCTCATGGACTATCTTGGATTTGCATCCAAGAGATGTTGCCATCTGGTGGCTTGTGGACAGGGAAGCCAAGGGATCTCCTGTGACCATTCAGAAAGTGCTTTTCTGCTTCAAAAACCCTGAATTCTGTTTCTGAAAATCAGAGCCTGTATTTGAAGTGTGTTTGTGTGATTTACAGTTATTGTATTCATTCTTGCAACACAGGAAGCTTATGAAATACATAAGCACAGTACCAACAATAGACAGGAGCCTTTTTTTTCCTTTTAAACCTTTCACTACTAATATGGACAGTGTAGAAAATTATTTTTTTTTTAGGACCTTTACATATTGTAGATGCCCTAAAACCTACAGAAGTGTAAGGCCTCACACATTATATCTTAAATAATTTCAATACATATTCAATCACTTTTTCCTGTGACTGATGTCATCTACTACTGGCATCATTTCCTTTTAGTTATACTGCCTCAAGCAATTAAATACACCAAAGAGGATGGACTGCAAAAACTCTTCTGGACTATGCTGTTTCAGTCTATTTTAGGGCTTTTTTTTGTTTCATAATTAAGAGTATTTTCAAATCCACAACTGGTATTGCCAAGTGGCCATTTGTTATGCAACTTGTTTACCCTTTTGGTCTACCAGTACAAAGATTGTAATTCATGAAATACAGCTTTTTCTATGAAGAGTTGTTTCTTGGGGGAAAACACAGTCTGTGGTAGAAAAGAATAAAGCACAAACATATGTAAAGGATTTCACAGTAAAAGAACAGTATGAAATAAAGATATTTCCAAGCTAACAAATTATTTTTCGTCTAATCTTTTAAGGAGGGGAAAGAAAGTAAGGAAAAAAAACCCCAACTCTGAGAACTATGGAATTAAGATCAAGTTGAAGACTGAAACTGCTTCTCCTCCTTAGCTTAAGCATGGAGACAAACCTCCCAGGCATTTGGAGTAGATGGGAGTGTTTCAGCCCTGTGGAAACTGCTGGCAAGCAGCAGACAGAGAGTCTCCCAGGTCCTTTTTCTACCTCCAGTTTAGATCCTCCTCTCCTTTGAAACTTATACAAGAATCCTGCACCTTTTGAGATCGACCAAGGAGAGAAAAGCTGTTTTAGTATTACAGAGCTCAGAGTCACACAACACATTGCAACAGGACCCACAAAGGCAATTATATCTCACAGAATTACCTTACTTCTTGTTTCAGTGACTTGCACCATGGACAGGGTATTTCTTAACCTTCATTTATTTGATTAGAAGCTGCTACAGCTCTTGATTTCAATACTGGACTGTCTCTTCCTATTTGAAATTTCATTTCCAATTTCCCTTGCATCTCCCACACGCTAAACACCAGTCTTCAAATGCAAAGCAAAATAAATGCCCAATCATAGAGCTGCTCTGGTGATGGCACACAAACCTACACCACACAAATACTCGAGCTTCCAGCACACCAGCTCCTGCAAGAAAATTCTTCCAAATCTGCACAAGAGCTTCCCAATGCTGAGAGGCTTCCACTGTCCACTGCAAGATGTGGTTGGGGCTTTTGACTCGTGTGGACAGGGACGAGGCTGTTTCTTCTACTGCTCGTTTGTTTGCCAGACCATGATTTGATGATTTTTATTATTAGGTTGGGTTTTTTTCTCAGTGGGGAAAAAGCCACTCTAGCAGAGAGGCAGGAGATGAGGCCACTGTTTGCAATGAAGTTTCACTTCTCTGCTTTACAGAGATTTTCTACACTACCACATGCAATCTGCTTGACCTCAGTGACCCTCCCTATCCAGCAGTAAGATCATGGCAGTCTCAGATGATACAGGAATAAGGACTTGCTGAAAAGCGCTAGTAGGATGAGCATCTGTGACATAAGTGGACACATCCAACCCCGACAGCACAATTTCAGCAGCCAACAACAATTAAACCACAGCAACACAGCTGGTACCATTTCTCTGCTTCCTTTCCTGCTCAGACCTTTGGTATTTTCTTAATATCCAAACTCCAGTGACCAAGCTTTTCCAAAGAATGATGTCCAAACTCGAGCAGTATCCAGAGCCATTACATCTCTGCCTGCCACCTTAATGTGGGGTCTGATAAAACAGAGTTTAAGATTATTCTGCAGAACTACAGAGTGCCTCTGGTACTGAGGAAAGCTGCTCCAATTAAGGAGAATTTCAATCAGATAATTTAGATACTGAAAAACTGCAACAGTGACAGTAAAGCAATAGTTAAATAAGGTTTGGTACCTTTTCACAGAGGCAAACAGAAGCTTAGTTGGATGATGTAACCTGACGTGTCCTTAGGCTAGCAAAAGAGCTACTGAAAGCACACAAAGCATCACCTACTGCCTAATTCTTGTATCTCAGTAGCTAATTTTGATACTTCAAGTTATGACTGATCATTTCAGATGAGGATCTGTTTCTTACAAGGGGAAATTATTTCACTTAAATTAACACAGCCAAGAGCAGAGCAGAATAAATAACAATCTCATCCTTCAGAGCAAGTGAAGAAATATAGGTAGGTGTTTTGTCCTTTTGTGTGACTGCTGACTTCACATTTAGCCACATCTTCAGATTAAAAAAAAAGCTGCTCCCACAAATTTACAATCAGAAATCCTTTCTTTTATTATGTACAGAAATAAAAGCTTATATTTGAACAGTAGTGTGAAATATATATATTCAGTGTTTAAGCCTGATGATAAAGCATAAGAAAGCAGCAGATTGCTCTAGTAATTATATNGGATCTGTTTCTTACAAGGGGAAATTATTTCACTTAAATTAACACAGCCAAGAGCAGAGCAGAATAAATAACAATCTCATCCTTCAGAGCAAGTGAAGAAATATAGGTAGGTGTTTTGTCCTTTTGTGTGACTGCTGACTCCACATTTAGCCACATCTTCAGATTAAAAAAAAAAGCTGCTCCCACAAATTTACAATCAGAAATCCTTTCTTTTATTATGTACAGAAATAAAAGCTTATATTTGAACAGTAGTGTGAAATATATATATTCAGTGTTTAAGCCTGATGATAAAGCATAAGAAAGCAGCAGATTGCTCTAGTAATTATATAAAATGCAGCAGTCATTTGACTCTGCAATTGTAAGCTTTTATTTAAGTCTTCCAGGATATGAACATTTTCTCATACAATAAGAATTTAGAGGGTATTTTGACAGCTTATATTTCCATTCCATTTTCTTTGTCATCCATAACAAATTTACATTTTTGAGATTTTTTTTCAAATGTGATTTTCTTTGAAAGCTTTGCTAAAACATTCTGCTTAATTTTGGCAGTAAATGTAATCAAATAATTTCTGGTTTTTTTACACCTCCATACATCAGAAAAACTACCGACAAAGACAAAGAAAAAAACCTTCAAACCTGAGTTTGCCTTTACATTAGTTTTACCTAAATTATAGTCACCCCTTTCACCCCAGCCCCTGATGGACTTCACGTGAAGTCTCCTAGGGATCATATGAAATTTTGAGGACTTGGAACAAGAATGAGGGAAAGAGCCTTCAAGTCTAGAAGTGAAGTAGAGATGATTCAAGGCAAGCAAAGAGGCTCAGGTATGTTTCTTCAGCCACCTGAGCCATCCCCAAGGAGCAGCTGTGCTCCCAGGCACGTGTAACATGTCTTGCATCACAGGGACAAATGAAAGATGCTCAAAGCTGGAAGTGAATTAGGAGATGTTGGCTAAAAGCTGTTTGCAAGAGTTTCCTTACAGACCACTCGCTAAGTGCCTGTGCCTGAGTATGTAAAAAAGGGCTGGTCTCGAACACACTGTCTCTTGTTCATGGCTAATCCAGGGAGGTCAAGTGATGCCAGCTCTGAGTCACCACAGCCATCTCCAAGGCAACTGGCAAATATACAGTGTAAACACACCATTACAGATTCACTGTGCATCCAGGAAGGAGGAGGAGGAAGAGCTGAGTAGAAATAAGTCATGCTTCCATTGAAATGAGAGTAGTTAGTGCTAAAGCAACACTGGACAAATGTCAGCAGAGAGTACAAAAATAATTATGTTTTTTCCCATTTTGTTCCTCCCCAGCACCCTCTTCACCACTAGAGGTTTTTCCAGAGGTAGTTTCTTCAAAATGAGGCATGAGCACAGAAGAGGGTGTGTTATCCACATGGCTGCTTTACATCTGAGATGTCACCTCTTCCCTTGCACTGCAGCCCCAGACACAGCAAGAATGGGATTACCTTCCTGAAGGTCCACAAATCTTTGTCTAATAGAAGCTGTATTCTGGGACAGCATCCATCCCTTCCCTATCTAGCATCATATGCCACAAGACCATGACTATACTGGGTAAAAAAACCCCACAAAACAATCCATTATTACTAAAGGAACAACTGAGAGAAATTCCCTCTTTTCCCTTTGAATCATGAACGAAGTCAGATTTCCCACTAACAGTGATAAGAAGAGCCCCAGTGAGCCCCCCCAGCAATTCAGTTATTTCTGGGGCTGGCAGGAGAGGCAGCATCCAGAGCATCACCCTGGTACCACCTGGCAGCCACCACTGCTCCGAGACAACAGGGACAGTGGGGATAGGAAAGCATCACTCCTGCCCGGAAATCCCATGAAGCACACTGGTTCCCACATGGGCTGAAGGGGAACACTGAAGCTTTTCAGTTCCTTTCTTGGCGACACAGCCACAGTCCCAAGGGGGAGGTGAGGTCATTGCAAGCTGGGCTGGCAGAGCCCCACGCCCACCACACAAAAGCAGGGAAGGAGTCACCCCTTCTTCCTCTTCTGGGAGAAAATAAGCACTAATCTAATTGATTGCACGGGGCTCCAGTCCTCAGTAACCATAAAAAGACTTCTCTCCCCAAGCCAACTGAACAACATGAACAGCACAAAAAGAGGAGGAAATTAAAAAAAGAGTGGCCAGCTTTTAGCAACTCATTCCCAGGAGAAAAACTCCTTAGCCCAAATTTTTCTTCACGTGCATCTCTCCTAAAACAATACTTAGGAGGTAGATAAAAAGACAAACCCATGAAAAACACTTGATGGCTTGAGCTACACTGTGTATAGTAAAAATGTCAGGAGTTTTTCTCACACTAGTAGCAATGTGCTGCATAGCAACAAGTCAGAATGAAAGGTTAATGGTAAGGACTGCAGCCTGGCACACCCTCATTCCCACGGTCCTGAAGTCACCAAAGGGAAATTATGCACTGATTTGTTTTGTTTAGTTGAGGGCATGAAGGCTTAAAAAGAGCTTTGGGTTTTCATGTGGAAACCCACCTCGTCAGAACCGATGATGGAGGGATGGCACCAAGCAGCCACATCCTCTACTACTGCAAGAGTTCCAGAAATGCTGTGTTGAGTCTGAGCTGAACAAGACTTAGGGGAGAGGGTTGTATTTCATCAGGACTATAGCAATGAACTTCACAGGGTCAAGCAGGTCCTAAGTGAAGCTCGGACTTATTGGGCTGTAAACCACTCGTACAACAGCACCTCTAACCTGACAAATGTCTTTTCCACTATCTTTTTTGCATTTAAAAGCTTTTTACTATGTGTAAATGTAACTGTACTTTCAACAATAGAATCTCATAGTTACACATTAAATAATTACAATCTCAAAGTCATATAATTCTAGCAAAATCAAGAAAGAGATTTTTAAAAGGTACAAGCAATCATCTGAACCACGTGTTCTACTACCCGGGAATGTGTAAATGAGGAATAAGAGAATCAACATAACAGCATTACATTCCAGCCCACTTGTAATCAAATTTCATAGACTGATACAGTGACATGCAAAGAAAGGCAATTGTTTACCAGGAGAAATTGTCTCCAGGCTCCCAGCTTTAATCTTTCTCGTGCTTGTGCAGTGTTGGACAGTTGATCCAGTGAAGACCAAATAAAAAACTACATCATCTTCAACTTTATCTTCCTCAGTCAGCTGCACTGTAATAATAGAGTCACCCTAGAAAAAAGGACAAGAAACAAGGTTAAGTTTATATGATCAAGAACTGGATCATATAAAATAAAACTTCTCTACCTCAGCCCAGGGACCCTGTTTATATACACCTTTCATACAACTCGGGGCCCATCCTAATTTTCAGATATGCAAGTAATTCTTAGCATCATAGACAGCCAAAAGGCTAGAAAGTACACTGCGACCAACTCTGGGAAGAGATGTGCAGAAATCACCCAGGGATATTCAAAACAGCAACTTAATATGGTGAAATCACACCAAATCTGACAAACAGGAGCACACACTCCACACAGAGGTTTCTATACATACCCACACACACATACATGTCTATAGACATATCCCACCACATCTGCATAGCTAAAACAACAGCATTGGCATACTGGCCTAAAATTGCCTCTGTTTTTATAAATTCGAACAAATTCCCTGGTTCTTGCTTTAGAATTCACATTTCTCCTGTCCAAGCCAGCCACTGCCTCCATAGTGCCAGTATAACCAACTTGATCACTGAACAAATCCCTCACCCACAATCCAAAAACACAAAGAGATACCGAAGTTTTATATCCACTGACTTTTTTTTCCACCTGCCTTAAAAAGAAATCCCAGTAAGTGTGGTGGTACAGACAGCAACAGCTTTTCTCCCTCATCTATAAGATCATGCTTTGGTAAAAAGCAATGAGTATTAGCAAAACCAACAGTTCTTCAAGCCCTGAAAACTGTCATGATTTGTTGGCTGAACAATCCTGCTTCATTTTTGGGAGGGTTTGTTCCAGTATCTCAGTATATTCTATCATTTTTCTCATCATTGCTATCAGCGAAAAATATCGACATAAAGGGCACACATGGTTATCATATTTAACCCAGCACAGGATACAGTAAACACACCTGAAATTCATTCACCTTCACAGACAAAAACAGGGGCAACAGCCACCAACTTCTGTTTTCCATGGAGAAGATACAGCAAAGAAAGAGGATGACTTACAGATACTACAGTGAAGCATTTTATTTGATCATAAAATCACAGACTCATTGAGGTTGGAAAAGACCCCCAAGTGCCACATGTACATGTCTTTTAAATGCCTCCAGGATCTCACCATATATCATTTATCAGCCTGAAAAGTTACATAAACTACGAGACACTGAGAACAACAGTCTGTGATGTGACCTTGTGCCCCTTTTCCACCAAGATCAAAACCAGTTGGATGCCCCAGTTTTATACTGCAGCTGTGGTTGCCAGCTCTCTGCCACCACCCCACTGAGCATATGGTTACGGCTGAAAATCTGGAAAACATTTTTTTAGTATTAGTATTATTACTATTATTGCAGATTACGTAATTCTGATTTGCATATTCAAGAGAATACAAGTCATTTCCTTTAAAACCTTCTCCTTAAGACCACTCAGTTTATCCCTTATCTTTGTCAAATATAACTACTGCAGAAAATTCCCGAACTTCCAAGCCCTCCCATATGCCCATGTCATGTTAGCATCACTTCCCACACCCCCTCTCACATCTCCCCCCATTCTCCCACTTCTTCCTCCAAGTTCATGTCCAGCTCTCTGATCTGGGCTGTCTGGACCTCTTGCCAGTGGCAGGACTACACCTTGTTTTGATAGAAACAACGTTTTGCAGTGCAGTACATTACCAGCCCCTGGTCTTAAAACCAAGTATGTGGGTCAGTGCTGTAACACACAGGAAAGAAAACCATACATTCAAAAAAAAAGATAAATGGAATAAAGAGTTTAGTTTTCATTTTCAGATGCTGTAGAGTTACAAATGTGCATTTTAAGAGGGTCTCACATGAAAATATCAGACCAGATTTCCAGCTGGGGGGGAAAGGCACCATGTAGCAAAAGTGTATCTTGTATAGAGTCAGTGTTAAAATAAAAACAGGTGCAAAAAGAAATAAATCAAGCTTTAAATTGAAGCATGACCAGTTCACATGCTGAGTTGAAAACTAAATATTCCGTTTCAAGCAAATGGATCCAGTTTTGAACTCATGTTCAAAAAAACAAAAGCTCAAGTTTTAATCTACAAGCCCTTTGTGCTTTGGTTTTTACATCCGTCTTTGTTCAAACCGTTTCTCCCTTAAGGCATGAACATAAAAGTACTTAAACAGACTTAAAATGCAGGTGACACTTCAGAATACTCACCAACAGTACTGAGTGTTTCACATCATATCTGTTAAAAGAGATTTTTCTTTTATTTAACTCAGAGATCAAGTACAGCCAGTTCAATTTCTGTGAATGCAAAGCAAATCCACCCAGAGTGTACATGAAAAGACACCTTTCTATCCATGGAAACTGATTCATATTTCTAGGAAAAGCAATTTAATTAGCTAAAAATTGCAAAAGATAATTTGTATATTTTGTCACTGAAAAAAAAGCTAGTAAACACCTGTAAGAAACCTCAGCACTGGAGGCTCCACATAACCTGAAATCTAAGCTGAGACTTCACACAGAGCTGAAGCTCTTACACAGACACCTGGCCTTATTTTGAAGGTGGAAGGTGGTCAGACCAGCTGACTGGCAGAAGTTCTTTCCAAGCAACTTGTTCCATTCTTTTTATTTTAAATCAATTGATTTTGGTTATTAAGTCTAGGGGGAGCACAAATTATCACCAGTTGATATCAATTTAAAAGGCTCTTCAGCTGTGTCTAAGCAGCACTTTACAGTGGGATGGTCTCCTCCACCATGCTCCCACTTCTTCTGGAGGACCCTTTAACAAGGACTGTGGATCACTGAGCATCTTATTTATTGTTTTACTTGAATTTTAAGTTGTCTCCAAAAATCTTCATTTTACTAACAGGTGTCATCTGAGGTCTCCTTCGGCTCACAGTGTGTGAGATGATCAGAGATCCCAGAAGCAAAAGCCCAGCCTTCTTCAACACACATCTCTACCTCCCAGTTACTAACACATTCACTGTTCACTGTGAATTTTAATTTGATTTTTAAGTTATATTCAAACAACATATTTATTTGGAAAGGAAATAATGCACAGAACAAACCTCTCTCTTTCCAAGATTTTCAGAGTTAAAGAAAATCAGTTACAAATGCAGCCAAATTCCTCCAACCCACATAGAAGACTTTCCAACAGCCCTATTGCATTCAGCCTCCAAAAACATTTTAATTGAAGTATGTTTACCTTCATTCATTTAATATTGTCCAAAAAATGTCATCTGTTCAGTATCACTGCCACACAAGGTGGTTATTATAACCCTTCCNTTAGAGACCCATCTCTGAAGCTTTGGCTTAGTTAAGGCAGCAGGAACACAATCAGCTCAAAAAAAGCCCCAAATGGTGTTACAAAGGCTAAAACCCCAATCTATCTAGACAAGGCACTTGTTTGTCAGCATATTTTGCTGGCATTAGCAGAACTCCACCTTTTCAGGTACTAGTTTTCCAACACTGTAGTTAAAGGCATGTGGATTGTGTGTAGGCAAAGCACAACCAACTTTGAGTAAGGCTGTTAAAATGGACTATTTACCTTCAAAGGCTTTTTTTTTAATAGATGACCTCAGCAATATTTGGAAGTGACAATGAAGTGAACAAAATCTNATTCACTGTTCACTGTGAATTTTAATTTGATTTTTAAGTTATATTCAAACAACATATTTATTTGGAAAGGAAATAATGCACAGAACAAACCTCTCTCTTTCCAAGATTTTCAGAGTTAAAGAAAATCAGTTACAAATGCAGCCAAATTCCTCCAACCCACATAGAAGACTTTCCAACAGCCCTATTGCATTCAGCCTCCAAAAACATTTTAATTGAAGTATGTTTACCTTCATTCATTTAATATTGTCCAAAAAATGTCATCTGTTCAGTATCACTGCCACACAAGGTGGTTATTATAACCCTTCTTTCATCCTGAATGGCTAGAAATGGGAGGCCAGCCTGCCAATATCCCTTTGGTCAAAGTACAGACAGATCAAAGCCATTTTCTGGAATGTTCCAACAAATAAGAATAATTTAATTTCAAAACTAGTTTGGATCGACTAATATTTACTTGGCTTAAAGCCCATTGGAAATGAAAACATTCCATCTTTGTCCATTCATGAAAGAGGCCACCCTCTCCCTTGTTCAGATCTGAAAAATTTCTGGTCTCAGATAGTTGCAATGGGATGCGAAGAAGCTGGATGTGGCTCTTTCCTTTAAACATATTCCCTTTTTCAAACAGAAGGGAGAAAGCAGGTCTGCCTCACCAAGGGATGGGTGCACTGGAAAAACCAAGCCT
>VYZS01062178.1:0-23159 GCA_013400695.1 Neodrepanis coruscans
GGGAAAGGAAAGAAAGAAAAAACTCACCTTAGTTTGTTGGTAAATGGGAATAAAATATTTTCAAAAATCTTACAAAGTTTTCTTAACACTTTGTGTGGGGTTGAACTCCACAATTCAATTACTTGCCCCTCCTTCTTTCCCCCTTTGCTAAATAAATTCCTGGCTCACTGTTGCCGGGTGCATTCTGTCTGTTTGGTGGGGTCACGTACCCAGCGGGAAAGTGCAAGTTCAGAAGTGTCACTTAGAAGGGCTATACTTGCCCCTTACCCATCATCACTGACTCTCAGAGCCACTTTCCAGAATTTTAGAGAATCATGGCACAGTTTGGGTTGGAAGGGACCTTTAAAGGTCCAACCCTCTGCAATGAGTGAGGACATCTTCAACTATATCAGGTTGCCCATCCAGTGTTTGCAGGGATGGGGCATCCACCACCTCTCTGGGCAATATACTCCAGTGTTTCACCACCCTCACTGAGATAGAATTCTTCTTTATATCTAGTCTAAATCTACCTTCTTTTAGTTCAAAACCGTTACCTCTTGCCCTGTGGTTAACAGGCCCTGCTGAAAAGTTTGTCCCCATCTATAATTTTTTTAATGCTAAACTCTTCACCACCTACAGTGAGTGGGACTAATGAAGGGGGAAATCTTCCATCAAGAGCACTTAGACCTGATCATTATATTCCCATTACAAAGCAGCTCTCCACCCCTCCCTCAGAAGAAAAAAGAAATTCCGGCAGATTTTAAAAACCTGATGAAATTCCACCCCCTCTCCCACCCAGGTGTGCTTTTATCAGGCCCCCTGATGCTGAGGGCTGTGCCAGAGCCAGCCAGTGTTGTCCCATTTTGGTGGATTAGGAGTAGAGCTGCCTGGCAGGGCAGCTCTTGCCTGATGAAACACCAGGTGAGCACGAAGCTCTTATGACAAAATCCCAGTGCTCCTGGTGTCAGGCACAGTGAATCACTTGCACAATTTAAAATCGAGCTTTTAAAATTGCAGCTAAAGGAACGTTATTTCTGGACAGGCTGCCAAGGATTCATTAAGTCATTTTCTGTTAATCAAAGCAATTTCCTTTTAACTTCTTTGTTCATATTTTTCCCCCCACTGTTTCAGCATGATTGATTCTCTCTCAGGGCCAGTATAAAAGAAAGGTCAGAGTCATTTGTTAACAATAAAAGGTATCTATGAGGAAGGAGATGCTCACTAGAGAACTGCAGTAAAGCAATGTGCTAAGAGTCACCCAGCTACTGAGGACAGCACAGTCACTTACTTATACATGTACCCATATCTTTGAGGTGATATAACCATATTTGAGGGTCCTAAGAAGAGGGACTATATTCTTCGTATTTTCTTAGGATTTCTCACACACACAAAAAAAGCTTAAATTAATTTCTGATTTTCACCATGGAAATGGCTGTACCTAAGTTCCCATACACAGCTTCTGGAATAGTGCTTTTAAGAATGTATGCAGATATTAATGGCATAGGACCTGACCAGACAATAAACCAGGTGTTAGACAGATGTATTTGGATTTTCCCGCAAGAGAACAACATGTCAAGTCAGGCCAAATCTCCATGAACCCCAATTATTATTCACTGACAGCAACAGATAGCAAATACACAGCAAAAAGTACAGCAACAAATCCAACAAACCAAGGTATTTCCCCAAAATGGGAATGGGAAGGTTCAGAAAATCTGGGTCCCAGATTTCTACATGTGTAATTCAGTCTAATGTGCCCCACAGGGCAATCAGCGAGGTTTGGGATTTTTAAAGTAGGGTGGCTTTTTGATTTTTTTTTTTTACTTCAGCCCAAAAATATGACTTAATCAGGAAAAAAGAAATCCTATAAAGTAAAATACAAATATGAAGGGTTCACAAACCTTAGAACCACAGGAGCTTTGGAGCTGGGCTGTGTTTTTGCTTACCATCTCCTACTTAGAACAGATAATTCCTCCAAGAGAAAGTGAAGTAATAAGCAACACTTAAGCAAACTGTTAGGAAAGAAGGAACAAAAACAGCTTGGAAGAGCACTTTTCCTGCAACACTGTGCTGTTGCTGGACACTGAGTATGGTATGACAATGCAAAAATGAGAAAGCAGCAGGTAGTATCATTTACAGTGCCACTGCCTCATTCGACACATGCCTGGAACTTTTAAAGTACCCCTCTTGCCTTCTCTGCAGGGCACTGTCAGGAGATGTCGCGTTTCTCCTTCACCGTGTCTTCATGAGAAGTATTTCAGTGCTGGGCTCTGACAAACAGGTTGCCAAGTGGATTCCTCTTGCCACCCAGCACAAGCTCATTGGAAGCTACGCCCAGACTGAACTGGGACACGGTAAGGCTGCAAAGAAAACATAGTGTTTCCTTAGGACAAAAAGGCTGCAGCCCAGATTCTTGGGGGAAGGAATCCAAACTGTCCATCCTTCACTGAGACAGGGGTGGCTGGGGGGGAATGCCACCTGCATATTAGAGGTCAATATCCTCAGCTTTGGTTTTGCCAATATGGAAAAATTAACAAGAATGAGGGTGAAAGCTCATGGTTAGGCAGCAGTCAGTCACCAGTGGTGGAGGGGATCAGCCAGGCAGCTTGCCCATCTGATGGCTTATCACCATGAGCCAGGCAGATACCCAAGTGGCACGGGGCTCAAGGGATCTTTGCAGGAGATTTTGTGGGGTCACTGCAAGCATCATCCCATGGTTCTTGTCAGAAGAGGAAACCACAAAACCCTGATAATATCCACACCAGCCCTCAGGGATCCTTCACTCTTTCCATCCTTGATACACCAGTAAATAGAGAGAGAGAGAGAGAGAGACATACATACATACATACATACATACATACATACAGACATGCATACATACATGCATACATACATAATTAATTTTAAAAAACCATCTTTTTTTAAAGGCACTTATCTTCAGGGTTTGGAAACAACAGCAGTCTTTGATATTGCTGCTCAGGAGTTTATACTGAACACACCAAAGATCTCTGCCATGAAATGGTGGCCTGGAGACAGTAAGTACCACAAAATATTTTGGTTTTCCTCATCTGCCTCCTTCAGTTACTTCATCTAGCCTGCTTAAGCTCTGTGTTTGAGGGCCAGGGTGCTAGCAGAGGACTTCAATGAGATGCACACACTGAGAGGCAAGTAAGAGACAAAGGGGTTTGTCCAAAGGCCAAAGTTCAAAGGCCAAAAGGGAACCACCATCATCTACCCAAAACCCCTTGGGTGGCAGGGCGGGAGAGCTGCACTCGGGGAAACTCCTGCCTCTGCAGAAATAAGTCTTCTCTTCCTTGTAAATAATACTTTGACAATCAAAAACTGCAGGGAGATCATCAGCATAATGGATTTAAGTCATCAGACAGTCTCAGCATAAAGGATTCAAGTGTGAAATTCTTGCCTCCCTTCAGGAAGGTATTTCACAGAAAATAACTGCAGTCACTGCAACAGCCAGAGCACTTCCCACTCTCAGCACTGCATAAACTTTAATTGCTTATTTTTTCTCATATTCTGATGCAAAACTGTTTATACAAGCCTCGTAGGCAGCAACAGGCAGAATGATGGTGTAACTTCTGAGAGCCAAGGGCAGGCTCAGATTTAGGCTTTCAGCATCTGCAGCTCACACCTGTGCTGACCCATACATTAGTCAGACCAAACACACAATTAGCACTGACTGCTGCTCACTGTGGAAGTGTTTGTGCTGTACTTTGTCATAAGGGAACAGGGCTGTTTTTCTTCTCACAGTGGGAAGATCAGCAACCCACACAGTGGTCTTTGCTCAGCTGTACATCCACGGGAAGTGCTATGGCATCCATCCCTTCATCGTGCAGATACGCAGCCTCCAGGACCATTCACTCTGCCCAGGTAAATGCTGGGTAGGAAGCAGAGCTGAACATGCCCTTCCATTGAGATCCCCAGCCTGACGCAAAATGGAGAGAAAAGAGTTCAGGTGGAAGTAGGCAGACTATGTTTTCTCCTGCAACAGGCATAACTGCAGGAGACATTGGTCCCAAAATGAATTTTGAGCACATTGACAACGGCTACCTCATGCTGAAGAACGTGCACATCCCCCGGGAGAACATGCTGAGCAAGTTTTGTGAGGTATGTATGGACTCACATCACAGGCTTGTCTGTCAGACTCTCATTGCACAGCCAGAGAGACGACAGGAACCTGCCTAAATTTAGGACAAAAATCTTCCTTTGAGGTGTCTGCAAGTCTCTGAGATCTTATCAAGGTCAGAAGTTACCTCAATCCTAAATGAAACTCAGTGTCAAGAATTCCACATTTAAAGGCTGGAGATCCCAGGGCAGGCAGAACCTATCTCAGCCAGAAACAGTGTATTTGTCTCTTCAAGCAGATACCTTGCATCCATCATACATAAAAGCAGTTTGCATTCAGTGAAGGACTTTTACATCCATTTTATTGTATGCAGTGATTAGACAACCACCCTACTATTGAAGAAGGCGGCATCTAACACCCTCTCTCTACTCTAGGTTCGACCAGATGGCACCTATGTAAGACAGGGGTCACAGCAGATTAATTATTTCACGATGACTACGGTGCGCATTTCCCTCATTTCAGACGAAGTTCTGACGCCCCTCATGAAATCCTGCACCATCGCCATCCGATACTCCGCGGTTCGCCGGCAGTCCAAGCTGAAGCCTGGGTAATGCCACCACAGCCTGCAGCAGTAGGAAGGGGGACCATACACCATGTTCCCCTGCACTAGTTTGTATTTCTGCTTTCCATCTTATCTTTCAGCCCATCACTGACTGATTTCCTGGCCCAGACAGGGCATGACAAACACGCTCCCCCGTTATTTACATTAATGAGCTTCAGTCAAAGTACAAGAGAATGTTTACAGTTCTTTCCAAGATAAGTTTCATAGTTTGAATAGCTCAGCAGTTCACACAGGCAACTTATTTTTTTATAACTGGCCTTCCCCTGTAATCTCATAACTCAGCAGAATCCAGACAAAGTGGACAAGTTGCTGAATTCTTATTCCATAGTATCCTACTAGTGGGTGCAACATTAAAATACCTTCCAACATCCAGACATCTGATATCTAGGCTTCACGTAAGAATCCGTGCTATTTTTAAAGGGATATTTTAATTTGAATGGATTACAAAAATTTCCATTTAAATCTTCTTTCAAAAGCAGAAGGGTCCTAACGAGAACACGGTTTGGTTCAAACACAAACCAAACAGCAGAGTACAGCATGCTGAACAACTGTAAGAACCAGTTCCAACAACTGAAACCCTAAATGTACTGACCACAGCAAAAGAGGTAGAGAACATCCAAAAAAAGCTCAATATAATTTAGACTTTAATATTTTCAGAGGGAACCTATCTACACCCTGAGCCACAAAGATCCCACTTGAAAAACAGAAGTTTTTGAGGCTGCAGTGCCATCACCTCCCCTGGAACACCCAACAACTTGCTGTCCTTGAAGGCTTCATCCTTTCCCTCTCCTACATTTCCTGTTCCCCCTCTGCACTGAGCCTTTTCTATGCTGTTAGGATGGCTAGTCAACACAGCGGAAAAATCCCTTTTTTTTCTGGTAAGGTTTGTTTCTCCAATGCTCAGCAAGCTGGGTGGGTTTGCTGCCACACCATCAGCTCAGTCCTGTTCACACATTGCTTCATGGTGATGAAAAATGCCATTTTCCATTCTGCGACAGTAACAGTAGCTGTGCCTGTGTCCACATTTTCCCTACTTCATCAGCTGTCTTCCAACAGGGAACAAGAAGCAAAAATCCTTGATTACCAGACTCAGCAAGAGAAATTGCTGCCCCAGTTGGCAGCAGCCTATGCCTTTCATTTCATCAATGACTACCTGCAGGAGCTGTTTGACAGGGGGTACAGAGAGATCCAGAGGAAGAACTTTGACATGCTGCCAGAGGTGAGCTGCAGCACGATCAGCTCATACAGCACCTCTCATCTCCAAATATCAGAGTATTTTAGCAAACTGGACAAGCATTCCTCTGACTAGAGAACTAAAGAAAGAGGAAGCACTAAGAGAGCAAATTACGTGTCCTAGGTCCACAACCAGTCAGCAACAGCATTCATTCTGCCGCCCCAAATTTTTTGTTTTGGGAACTATTGCAGAGTGAAAAGTCCTTGAAAAGCCTGTGTGCTTGCTAAAAGCCTCGTTCCAAGTAGCTGGTGGTACAAAGTGTTATTTCACAACTTCATCTACAAATGCGCATGCAAATACTCATTTCTGAGCCAAAACCAAAAATGTGACTTTTTAGATGGAACAGAAGATTTTGCAATTGGGTGCTTGAAAGCACACTCTGAACAAAGGTGGCCAAAGCCACAGCTGGTTGAGAGAAACCCCAAAATGCTTGAACTGACTACAGTGTTCCCAGCAGGAGGGTGTGCAGCACCCCAGGCAGATACCAAAGGTCGGGCTCAGGGAGCTGGGTGCTACCAGCATGTGAAAGGGGACCTAACAGGGATTTCATGCCCAGAAATTGCACAGAATTAAAAAAGGAGACTTAGTCTGAGGATTGTTTTAGAACACTTCCACCAGTAACACTCTGCTTTTGTTTGTTTCTCTTTTTTTAACAGCTCCATGCATTGTCTTCGGGCTTTAAAGCCGTGATCACTCATCACTGCACTGCAGCAGTGGAGATCTGTCTCCGGGCATGTGGAGGACATGGCTACTCCCTGCTGAGTGGGCTCCCTTCCTTGTACACCAAAATACTTGCCTCTTGTATTTATGAAGGGGAAAACACCATTTTGCTTCTGCAAACTGCCAGGTAACAATTCAAATATGTTCATCTAAAAGCCTGTCCCCTCATTTATTCAGCCTCTACCAATTCTTCTCCAAAACCAGTAAAACCAGCTACTCCTTTCTCACAGCACCTTCTAAAAATACAGCTCAGGATATAAACTATTCATGTCTTCTGTCTAACAGGCATGGAAGTGTGTGGGAATTGGATTATCTCTTCTATTTTTGGTTTGGGGATGTATGCAGGTGCTGTTCTGCATAACCTCATTTTTCTCTTTGCCTTGTAGTACAGCAAATGCACTGCTATACAAGTTTTGTAGTTTATTTTTTAAGCAACCGATGTAACAATTGTACAATGTAAGACAATACTGGTAAAGTGAGGTCAGAACACAATGTTGGTAAAGTGAGATTCAGAGAAAGCAAAGTTGTTGGATACTGAAAGTGGATGAGTCATGCTCGAAGAACACCACTTTCCTTGGAACATGCAGACTGATGTTTATCCAGAGTACATGAAATACAGGAGAAAAACTACAGCTGCTTGAACTTTCAATAATGTGTGTTTTTACTAGAGGGAGAAAACCAGTGCACTTCCCAGGGACAGAGCAACCACATAGCTCCATGTTTGCGTGCAGACACTTCTGCATTCATTACTGCTGTTTCTTGCAAGATCAACAGCAAGGTCAAGAGAAATGCTGTAACCTTTTAATTCCAGACCTGGTCAGTCTAGTTCATAGCAGAAGTGCCAAAAAAATAAGGGAGCGGAAAATGTTCCTTGTACAAAATCTTTGAGAAAGGGTCTCGTGTTTGTTAACATAACAGTACTGTGTGTTGGGGATCACAGAGGGTAAGACCAAACCACCATTAAATTTTCAGAGCATTAAGACTCTGGTTGCAAAGTTGATAATGTACCTAATCACCACACTGCTGAGACTACTAATAGCCACAGCAAGTTTCTGCCAAAAAATCCATCATTACAGATTTCTTTAACATTAAATACACTCAACAGACTACCCCTGAGACCCACCACACATCAGGTTATTGCGAGTAACATGCAAAACAAAAGGTCATTACTTGTTCAGGTCCATTCCAGACCAGTGCTGGGATTGGTCACACCTTGCTGCTTCTCACCTGATCCCATTTTACCCTTTGCTGCATGGAGATCACCACCATACCCTGCCTTACCCACTACCACTTTACCCTCTTCCCAGGTTCCTGATTAAGTGCTTCATGGCAGCCAACGCTGGCCAGCCTGTTCCACCATCTGTCACTTATCTGGCTACAGGGAAACCTGGGAAGTGTCCAGCCAAAAGCAAGATGGATTTTCTCAGTCCAGATATTTACACTGAAGCCTATCAACACGTGGCAGTCAGGTCAGTACAGAGGACAGGAGATGGGGTTTCTCTCTTTGACACCAGAAATGTGTTAAGAGCTCAACTTCTTCCTTGATTTATAGGGAAGTAAAATGACATATGTTACTCAAGGTTTGGCACCATCTGTTCCTGAAAGAGAAAAGGAATTAACAGGATTAACAGCCATGTCAGATGTTAAGTATGGAGCTTTCACACTCAGAAGTTCTTAAGCCACGTGCTACCAAACAACTACATCCCATAGAGTAGGTGGCAGTATTTAAGTAAATCCGAGACCACATCACTGAGTTGCCATCTAGTCAAAGTTTTAGACAACTGGATCCTGAGCAATTTTATACAGAATGTTAAAATTTCACATACCTGAAAGAAGAGTGTTTGTTTTCAATTAACACCACAGCAAATGCAGAGCCTCTCATTCTGTCTGTAGCCTTTGAACTACACATTCAGCCACTCAACACAAGTGAAAATGGTACCATGAGTGGTCTCACTGGAATTACATGCACGGTTATGGGCTGTATAGGTGTCATCTCTGAAAACCAGGTAAACAGATAACCCTGCTGTCACTGAAACCACTGTAAAAACAAAGCCACTCTTCCAAAAGCTTCAGTGTTGACAGGAGCAGGATTTGAATCCCTGTGTAGAAAAGGAGAAACATAATTTAAGGGCAGTCCAGTATTACTATTTGTTTTGCAAACTCTCCTTATACACACACTATACATCCAGGAAAAGCTCAGCCAACCCCTTGGTAAACTACCCTGGAATCTGTGAAGGCTTAAATCCTCCAGTACCAGAGTGGTCTGGGTGCTTTCCCAGCTTGTACTTAGATTTTTGCTTAGTCTCAGTTCACTCATACTGAGTGTAGATAACTCCAGATGTCAGAAATGCCAGTTTGCCATTTGAGCACACACGACTCCAAGTACAAACCATGTGCATGTGGGCTGCTACATTCACATACAATATGCTTTATGCTTTTTCAATTTTCCAGGCTCATAAGCAGCACAGCATCTAAACTACAGGACTTGATTCAGTCTGGAGTCAAAAAGTACGATGCATGGAACCAGTGCACAGTGCAGCTGGTGCAGGCTGCAAAGGTTAGCAACATTTATCTGCTTATTTGATGTTTGTCTTTAGGATACAATATGCAACAGAAATGGAAGGATTAGCTTAAATCTTCAGTGCTGTTTATTATTTTCTGTTGACATCTAAGGGACACCACAAAGACCATCACCATGATCTGCATGGTGGAAAAATCAGAAGCAATTCCTGATCTGAAAAATTTGTCATCTGAATAGGCCAGGTAGAAAAAAGACTAGAAGAAGAAATGAAAGAGAAATGAAAATACCTTCACAGTTATGCTGCCACTACTAGCAGAACCAGACATATCCTGTCACAAGAACCCACCATCTCAAGCCAACACTCATCTTTTAGTAAGAATCCAGTGTTTCTGGCTCCCAGGGGAAAGTCTTCCTAAAGCCACCCCACTGAAAGCTGGTGGAGTCACAGGAAGAGTGAAACATGCCTGGTATTTCTTCCATCTGCCTCTCTCCCAAGGAAAGATAAACTATGAAAACCAGTGATAAGTGCACTGAAAAAAAGATTTTTCTACTGAAAGAAAAATCAAATGCAAGTCAAATTAATGAGATACCTTCAGGTGGAGTAGGATTGGGACAGCAGCATTTGTTCCCAAAAAAAGGGTGAGTTAGTACAGAACTAAGCAGAAAAGAAAGCAAGAGGGGAGAAAAGCCCTAAATTTTAATGAAAACTAAACCTCTCAATACTTCTGTATCTCAAAAAAAAATCTTTTTTTAATATGCAATTAAGTGCAATCCTTCCTTCCTTCCTTTCCTTCTTTTCCTTCCTTTCCTTCCTCCCTCTTTGATAATTCAGGGACAGGAAGAGTCACTAAAAACCCTTGAGTTTGCTCCATAACTTTAAAATCTTGATATACTGCTGCCTACTTGGGGCACTTCTGTATTTACTTTTTATTCCACACCTTCTCTAGACTCCCCCACACGACTGGCACGGCAGCTCTCTGAACTGACAGCTGCCAGCTCCCAGCTGAGTGGCTCAGACACTGGGCAGACTCCACACAGGTTAATTGCTTTAGAAGACACTCAGCTTCTCAGGCAGGTTCTGCAGTCCACGCTGCTCCATCATGTCAGCAGGTAGAGCTGCAGTGCAGGTGTGTCCTGTTTACACCCACAGCTGGGAGGAGAACTGTGCAGTGGGGGAGTGAACCCACACAGATCCCAACAATACGAACCACCCACAGCAGTGTCAGTGTACCAAGAGTCACCCCACAGACAGGTGGGGTCAGTTTGCTTCATTTGCTCTGGACCTAAGCTAGTATTTCTGTAATTTGGCAGTCAGACACTCTGCTGGTGTCTGACACAGAAATTACCAGTTTTCTTAAAACCACAAAAGAAAGAGGTAAGTTTGGTTATTCTTCTGTGATAACAGTGTTTCCAGAGCTAAAGCCTTGTAGACACTGATCCCAAAGTACCATAAGCCCAAGGTCTTCAACTGGAGTTTTCTTCTGTTGATGTACAATCAAGATCCACAAGTACATTCCAGTGTCTTTCCTTTACACAAACTCTTAGGGATATTAATCACAAATATTAAGAGTAAGTATTAGCATGATTTCTGAAGCCATTTTCTAGTTTACAAATACCACAGTTGTTGACTGTTTACACCCCCAATTCTGTTGTCTGCTGTCGCTGTAAGACATGAATGCAAAAGGCCTGGTCATCCAGCAAACAAAGGATACAGACTGGAGAAGTGCCAGGGAAATGAAAAGGTTTTATATTCTTTGCAAGAACATTTGAGTCACTTGGCCTATTAGAAGTGTTTTGAGGTGCATTCACTGTTGATTGTGTTTGTTTTCCAGGCTCACTGCCACTACATCACAGTGAAAAACTTCGCAGAAACTGTGGAAAAACTCGAGACCAAGGCTGGCATCCAGAGGATTATGAAACATCTCTGTGACCTCTTTGCACTACACGGGATCTTTTCAAATACAGGAGCCTTCTTGCATGATGGATACATATCTGCAGCTCAAATGGACATGGTCACAGCATCCTACCTGGACCTCCTGGCTGTCATTCGGTAAGCTGCTCTGGCAGGAGACACAGAGCTATTCAGTTTGTCTCTGTAATAGATGTAAGATGGTGCTACTGTACCTATGGCAACATCTCCACAGTTAGTTCACCTCATTCAGTTTTTATTTTCAGTGCCTGGCAGCACTAGAAATTGATTGAAACATCTACACAGAGCTTGTTTTCATGGTAGAAGTGGACCCCAGTGTCCAGCTCCTCTGCAATCTCTAAAAGTTCTGTAACATGAAATCTTAAATTATAAATGAAGAATTCCTGAACACTCCATACCATTTGCAATAGAGCAAAATCAGGAAAATATGTAATCAGAGCAGCACTGGCAGGAGGCAGCCACAGCAACCCATCAGACACTGCATAATCTGCTTAAGCCGCAGCTAATACAGCCCACTCTGTTGCCATGGCTGAGCTGCAACTGGTACCCAAACAATCCTGCCTACAGCTACTTCAGATCTATCTGCTCAACACCATTTATCACTAACTCTGTGAATTCTGAGTTACGTTAAGGTTTTCACTCACCATAACACTCACAAAGGCCTTTTGACAAAGAATTCATCTTTTACTACTCAGTGCTGTTTGTTTAGCATAGATTAACTTACAGAGCAGAGAAGTTAGTTGCTACTGTGTGTAAAATTCTACTTAGGCTACCTGGAGAGAAACAAGAACAGACCATAAGCAAGGGCTGAACAGGGCTGAACCAAACATCAAGGGTTTTCAGAACTGATCACAGAATCCAAGTTAAGTGATAAGCTCAACATAACATTTGCAAAAGCCTGACTTTGTCATCTCTGAAATTCATTGCAACTTCTGTGTTAGTCCATGCCTTGTTCAAGAATGGAGTGAGTATTTACATATTCACAATTAGTAGAAAGAATACCAACACTTCCTTGTCTGTAGCAAAATCCCAGCCTTTCCCAAACCCCCAGACAGCCCTTCTACAAAAGGAACTGGAAGATGCAAATGCCAACATTTGAGCAAACCAAACCCACTTTGCATCCTGGTACCTCGGTGAGAGGTACAGCCAGCACGACTTCCTACACCCAGGACAAGGGTGAACAAGGAGAAACCATTTCCTGCTTAGGAGAAGCTGCCTGTGCTGTAGCTCTCCACTGCTGCCAGACTGGCCCCTGGGCCAGATGGGCTCTTGGTGTGTGTCAGGGCTGCTTTGCTCTTGCAGCCACAAAGAGAATAGAAGACCTCAACACCTCATGGTGAGGTAATAGAAATACTGAAAGGTAGATGAAGGTTGGAGATCAGCAAAGCACATCAGTCTAGCAGCAATCCCATTTTGTAAGACAAACACATACAGCGTGAGAAAAATTAAAATTGAAAGAACTGGCAGAGACTGCTGAGAAAACATCTGACATGAGATTGAGTTCTGAATTAGGGAATTAGGGATGGAGACCAGGTGATGACAAGACCCATCAAACACCCATTCAACAGTGCAGACAACTCAGGGCATTAGCAGCACATCACAGAATTGTTAGAGTTGGAAATGACCTCTGGAGATCATCTAGTCTAAACCCCCTCCCAGTGCAGGGTCACCTCGAGATGCCTCTGAGGAATCAAAACAAGCAGAATTTTCCCCCCAGTACAGACAAGGAGAACTGGCACAAACCGTCTAGGCTGAGGAACCTGAACGACTGACTTCCAAGTTTGTCTTTGATGTATTTTCCCACCTTACAAAGCAATACCCACTCCAGTAACACCAATGTCACCCCTCTGCTCCCCAGGAAGGATGCTGTTCCACTGGTGGATGCCTTTGACTTCACAGACAAGTGCCTGAACTCTGCGCTCGGCAGTTACGACGGGCAGGTTTATCAGCGGCTTTATGAGTGGGCCCAGAAGTCACCCACCAACAAGGTAGGGATGGATTGCAGCCAGGCAACCTCCACATCAGCCAGGGCAGAAACTCTTTGCTTCCTTTCTAATTAAAGCAATACAGATAAAAGACAAAAGCTTTTAATTCCTTGCTTCCCACCCCTGTGACACTCCAATCAAGCCACACTCCAATCAAGCTGAGTGTCAGCTCAGAGATTAAACCTAAAAATTAGTTACAGCCCGCAATGTACTAGAGCTTGCACCAGGGTTGTCACATGCCACCCATGTGGTTTTGGTTCTTAAACTTGTATCACTGAGGTAACATTGTACAAAATAAGCTGAAATAAAAGTGTGTTTCCATATTATGGAACAGCACTAAATGCAGGGCATTTTCAATACACTGATACTTTCAGTAGTGCCAAAACTTGAGTTTTTTAATAATATGTTTAACCAGAATGAGTATAAACTTTAAGTAAGGCAATTTCATCCTTCATGGTTTTTAGCACTTTACTGTCTCTTCTTAATTCATCCACATTGTGGAATAATGTAAAATTCTGCACAATGTAAATATGTATTGCTCTGTTTGAAAACTCATTTTGCCTTGAGTGAAGTTTTTACTGTGGTAATCAGCAGCCCTTTGAAATCCTACAGCTGAACACAAAATTTGCCTTCAGCAGACATTCAAGTCCAAGCATATTTTTTGAAGTTAAATAGTATGCTGTCCCATTTGGGATGAGTGTGATGGTTGTGAAGGACAGCACATAATATAGAGAAAGAGAGACCGCACATAGTTGAAATAACTGGCAGTTTGTTGTTTGTTTTTTTGGGGGTTTTAACAGTCTAGCTTTCTCTATTACAGAGATCATTCTTAAGAAAAAAATCATAGCCTTTCCATTCTTAATTGCCATTAATTCCCTTCCACATTCTCTTTCTGAACAGATGAGCCCAGCCTACGAGAAGTATTTGAAGCCACTTCTTCACAACACACTATCGAAATTATGAAGACCATGTTCCAAGTGAAGGGCACACGTTTCCTCCTGTTCTTTGTGCAGCAGTACATTTATGAAGCATCAGTAATGACTAATCAGAATTAATAATCAGTGTATGAAAGACTGTCAGCCAGCCATTTGCAATTAGACAGACACCAGACTGCGCTGAGTGGTACCTCCTGCTGTGAGACAATCCCATCAGGAAGGGTCCAGAGTTCACCTTTTCTAACCTGAAGAGTCCTGACAGCATCAAAACACCATCATTTGGCTTTCCTATTCTTTTTCTAAATCCATTATATGATGATTAAGGAAGGAAAAAAGCCACCCCCACACTATGAACCTCCCTCAGTCTGTTGCACCCATACAGTGCCTTCAAAAGAAAAAACCAAAACCAACTTCACTGAAAAATCCAAGGAAGGTAAAATTATGACCCTTGGCTTTTAGGAACAACTTGTTCTCTTCAATCAAAAAGTATATTACAAAGTACATCTGTCTGGACAGTTAAAGTAGCTTGACTTGCTCAGCAGTGGAATATTCCTGACTAGTGAAGATTCAGACAAAGCTGATGCCAGCTTCAGTCTGCAGAATTTACCTTCCCATTAATAGGGCTGCTCATACTGTCTTTCTATAAATCTTTGGCTCCAATAAAGTGTATTATTTGGAATACTGCTTCTCTAATTATTATACTTCACAATTATGGAAAGAGCAGACTGATCCAGGCCAGTCATTAATTTTCTAGTAAATGAAGTGTTGCAAAGAACATCTTGTGATTATAATTCAATGCCAGTTAACACAGATATTTCTTACCACGTGTTGCAAGACAGAAACAACCACTTTTCCTGGACTTCATCAGTTCTGCTTCTCTTCCCTCCCTAATAGGAAGAATAAAGCTCTTGCTGCTGCCTCTTACCATGTAAGTCAAAAACCTGCAAAGTATGAACAGAGAGAGATAAAACATAACAGAGAAATACACTGGCTTTTAGCATGAGATGGAATGAAAAGTTCCCACCTACTTGTGACAAGAACTTCATGGAAGAACAGGATCCACTCTGCAAAACAGATATCAACTCTCTTACTTCCATATATCAACTCCCTTACTCCCAACAGTCAGAGTTAGAGCATAACCAGAAATTCTTTTGGTAACTATGACAAGGTGCCCAGAATAAGAAGAAAGGTCTACAAGAAACTGTGTAAAGCCACAGAACATGAGTGCCTTGACTTGAACATCACCAGAAACGGTACTCTGCAGTTAAAATTATATAAAGTCACCAGATAAAGTGCTGACAAACCAGATAACACTATTTAGCAGCTCAAAGTATTTAGGCTCTGTGTTCCCCCCATCCCTATCCCTTCAGCCACTACAAATACTTACCATCTTTCTATCAGCCTAAAGCAGTTTTCAGAACACAAGCTTTGTCTATAATGATGACATTTGAATCAACTAATTAACATAAAAAGGAACAAATTACATCAGTAATGAGGAAAACAGGGCCCTACCAGAGCACCCAAACTCCTCTGCAGCACAGATTTGGTTTGAGTGGTTTTTTTGTTTGCTTGGGTTTGGTTTTTATAAGTACCACAGTTCTAAAAGACAAAAAGAAAATACAAAACAGTCTTCTGTATTTCACATTTTTATTAGCTTCTTGCTGGCAGGCATTACACTTGGGAATAATATTGCACCAGGCATTAAAAATATGAATTCTACCACAGGGACATTTTGCATTTAGAATCCAATATAAATATTTCTAATCATATTTCCATGGCTACAGATAATATTTGGTTGCTTGATTTATATGCATAGAAAGAAACAGTTGTCATAACTGTAAGAAACTGTACTTATCAAGTACTTTTAAAGGGTGGGATTTGTTTTCCTAGAATATTACAATACTGTTTATTGATTTAGAAACTAAGTTAGTCTACACAATAGCAGCTTCTCCCCAACTGCACTTTAAATTCTTTTTGTTTCTTGCTCCCAGTGTCGTAGCATTAGATGGATTAGAAACCATTTAAACAGAGGTAATTTTAGCACTTTGAGTCGAGTCAGAGAATTGTGTTAATGACACAAAATACCCTATTGTACTAATTCTTCGGACTCCTCTTTAAAACAAAAAGGTGTCTTGACTGAACAGGCACATGCATGGTTTTTTTTCTGATCAGGACAAAAGAACAGAGCTGCTAGAGAACGAAACTCCTCCAGTCCTCACTGATAAACAATAAATAGTCGTATAAAAAAAAGCCCACATTGTTGCTCTAGTCAAAATTCAGACTCTCTTGGGTTTACTGTCCAGTTAAGTTGCTAAACACTCAAGTGGCTCCTGTGGAGTCAGAATCAGTCATCTGTTTTCCGTGCCAGTCTACAGAAAGTCCAGTTATGCTCCACTGTGTTCTCGTTGGCACGCTCGCTCATGTGATGAACTCTGGTGTTCCTGATCGTGAAGCCTTGCTTTGTGATGTACTCCATCAGATGGACTCGGAGAGACACTTCCTGGTGGTAGTCACACGGCCCAAAAGTGAAGGAAACCTGGCAGTCCCTGGTGTCCATCATGTGCTTGTTCCACTTTGTGAAGTGGTTTGAAATGCCTTCCAGTAAGGCGTGGACTTTCGTCGTGATGGTGAGCTGTGTGATGATGACAGCCACCGGGTTGGAGTACTTGGAAAGCTTCCTGGTGCTGGACAGCTCCACCACCTCCTCAAAGGTATCCACAGGATACAGAGGCTTGGGGTCATTAAGACACTGGATGAGCGGCTCAATCTGATAGAAGTCCGCTTCCTTCCGAAGGAGGTCAAACTCCTTGAAGTCCAGTGGCAGAGTGAGCTCTGAGGTCCTTAAAAAGTTAAGAACATAACGGAAAAGTGGTCCATCTCTGTCAATAAAGTAATTGCCCTGAGAGTCCCTGGCAGTGGGGAAGTCTCCCCTGAACATGGCCCCGAGCATTGAGTCAGGATATCTCGTTAGAGTTGTGAGGGAGGTCGTATACATGTGTCCACCCACATTTAGCGTGACTGGATCAGTCATCTAGAAAGAGAGAAATTGCAGAGTTTATCAAGCCACCACAAGAAGACTCGATCATCTCGCTGACACACATGGCAAATACTGCTGGAAAACTGGAGAGAATCACGATTCTCCTGTTCGAAGCCTTAAAAGGGGTGTTCAAACCTGGACACATCCAAGCCACCTGGCACCAAGGCACAACTGGCAGCTAGACTGGATGATACTTAACATGCAGAACACACATTTCCAGAATGCTTTAGAATCTTAACAACTGAGCTACTGTCACAGAAGCAAGTTTTGCATTTGGGCAACAAGTTTTTTCCTATTCTACAGATGGGGAAATGAGAACAGAGAGATTTCCTGAAGAACAAGTTAGGCTGAATAAGGCCCAGCAGTGTTCCTTACTTTCACAAGCTGTCTCTCATTCTAGAACAAAACTGAAAAAAAAAATTTAGCCAAGCAAGTCTTAACTCTGTTCTTCTCCACCAAAAGAGGAAGACAGTGCAAGTTTAGACATAGGACCAAGAGCTAACAGTCAAAATAATCCATGCTCTGGTTCAGAGGGATCATTAGAACAAGCAAACAAAAAAAAGAACTTTCAGCTTTTATGTCTAAAAAGAAGTATTTATTAACAAATTAGCATGCTGCATAGAAGAGGGGGGCAGAGCACAAACCAGTCTGCAAAAGCTTCCAGAAAACAATAAGGAAGCAAGACAGAAAGGAACATAAATCCCATCTGGCCACCAACCCTAACAACCAGGACTGTGGCCAGCCAGAGAAAAGAGACATATGCATGGCAGCAGAATGAGAAGGGGAGAAAAATAAGATGTGTTTGTCTAGTTTGAGACAAGGTTTACAAGGAAAAATACTTTTCCTTATAAATAAAGCAACAAAGTTCTTAAAATTACATGCAGGAAGCACAAACTATTTTCAGCCTTTTTGTCAGGAAAACAGTGAGCTCCAGACATCAGTTCAGACCTGGCTGACCGTCCATAGGAAATTTGAACCTGGGCGCTCCCCACAAACTGCACACAAGGTGCAGCTCTCCAGAGAAGGTAAGGCAGCTGTTGTAAAGCTGTTGTAAAGCTGTTGTAACATGCAGAGTTTTCCTTCTCACGTGACTGAAGCTCTGGAGCTGCCCCAGACAGATCTGGAAGGGTTCTTGCTGCAAGACCTCGAAAGCCCAGTTGTACTGCAGACTTGCACAGGCTCACTCACCATATATCCCCAGTCTCCATTATCCATCTGTTCAATTGCTTGAACTGTGGTATTCCAAGTTTAACAGAAGGTTGCTCTAAGGATACGCGATTCACCTCCTCTTATTTCCCTGCAGGAAAAAGCACACACAAACAGAGAACAAAACATGGCAGACCATCAGTACCTACAAGAACACCAGGGGGAATGCTTTCCAATCAAAGGCAGGCTCTCTGCCAGGAGAGCATTCAGCTACAAAGCCACATTAGCAGGAGAATCTGCAAACCCGCTTTTCCCTCCTTCTCCCTTCACACTACCCACAGGGCTGCCTCCAGAGCACACAAGTAATCACTCCACTGGCTGCCTGAACATCCCAGGTTTGTTGAATAACAAGCAATGTGCCTCTGAGGGTAATACACATTCACAAACTACGTGAGTCCTTTGAAAGACAGATGTCATTTTCCTGACTAAAGAAAATTAGTTTTGCCACCACTGAGGTCACACATGTGATCCGTTACCATTAGTCAACATTCCCATGCTCCAGTTTAAACTGCTCAGAAGAATAAATCAAGCATGAAAGTCAGTGAACACTAAGAAGAAAAAAACTCTCACTACAAAATTAATAATTCAGCAGTGGAGAACTGCAACTGATAGCAAGAACATTAATCTACAGAGTATGAATGGACTTCTCAGACACCTACTCTCTAAAGCCATCTCTGTAGGGACAAGCCAGAGGACATCAAACATGTTTTCAACACACTCCAACAAAAGCAATTTGAGAAGAAGTTCATGCTGTGACTTCCCACAAGATGCTGAACTGTTGACTTGCATAACAAGGGGACTGTCCACAGGAGCACAAGGCAAATCCACAGCCAGGGTTGTGCAACTCAGGAAGGGGGGAAGTGAATGACCTCAGACACCAGTGTTGATTTTCCAGTGGTGGCCTGTCAACGATGTCAAGCAATGGAAGGACAGGGAAGCCAATCATCAGTAAGCCTTTATCCCTACCCAGAGCCTGCCTCTCTGCTAGAAGTGCTGAAAATTTAGGTCAGCCTGTTTTAACTAGGGTACAGCTTCTCAGCTTTGTTTATTTTTACATCTGAAAGACCACACAGTTCCCAAGACTCCTGCTCCCATCCTCTTTACTAACAAACTTCAGCACAGTCACCCAGCTAAAGGCAGTACAAAGATTTAGCCAAGCCAGAGCCCCACATGCCAAAACACCTGAAGGGTCACAGTTAATTCCCAACCAAAAAGATAATTTGCCCTTCTCTTTCCCAGCAAAGAGAGTTAGTCTCATTCACCACAGAACAAGGCAGCACATCCCACCTCTCTGGGCTCTGCTTCTCTGCCCAAACCTACACACAGGGCACAGGCACAGCCTCAGCTGCCTCTCAGATGGATTACAGAGCACAAAAAGCAAAGTCAAGTGTATGAAAATTGTGAGACAGGAGACTAAGGAATACCAAGATACAGAACTAGTCATACGAGGATCCTGTTTTTACAAATTACAGACGGAGTGTGCTTCAAGAAGGTGCATTAAAGCACATCCCCCAACAGCAGATAAACCTGGAACACCAGCTCTCTTGCCAACCTCTGTAAATATTTTTTTTNCAAAAAGCAAAGTCAAGTGTATGAAAATTGTGAGACAGGAGACTAAGGAATACCAAGATACAGAACTAGTCATACGAGGATCCTGTTTTTACAAATTACAGACGGAGTGTGCTTCAAGAAGGTGCATTAAAGCACATCCCCCAACAGCAGATAAACCTGGAACACCAGCTCTCTTGCCAACCTCTGTAAATATTTTTTTTTAAATGCTCACAAATCAAGATGTGCATTCATTCAGGTTTTCTTTATCTGGAATTATTTCTCAAATATAACTCATTCATTTTTATCAATAGCCCAGATCTTTTAAATTCCAGCACTTGAAGGTGTTATTGTGGTCAAGTACAAGACCAGGATAACATGCAGATGCATTGAAACCATATGAGACTGGTACAGGTTTCTGATATTCAAGGAAAATATTCACTTCAAAGTGAAATGATGCAGCCAGACAGAAACTTCTCTAGTAACCACGACAGAAGAGATCTGCAATAAAATTAATAAAATTAACTGGAATTACAGATCCAGGATGTTTCAGAGACAGACAGATGCCCATCAGTATTATTTTAACTGGTGGATATGATGTTATTTTGATCAGCATCTAAAGACTTTATCAGGCAAACAAACAGATGACACTGTGTGCCCATGCAAAGGCATGAACTAATCTTTGATCACAGCACTGCTGTGTTACACCAGAGTGAATAATTTACGACAGCAATTATCTGAAACAAACCCAGCCCTCAACACAGAAGTGGCATCGAGAAATCTCAGTGACCTCTGTGTAAGAACCCAGAACCACAAGGCACACACAAACCTCCCTGGCAAACCAGTGCTGGAGCAAGATGTGCAACATGAAGGGGCCATCCTAAAATACCTGAGTGTGATCTCAATTACCCACTGCTTCCCTCATTGGCCTGGGAGCTCTGAATTTCCAGGCAACTCCACAGGTTGGGCACAACCTGAGCGAAGCACTAGCAAACCACATCACAGCAAGGCTGAGGACAGATGCCCTTCTTGACATGTGCCCTTTCAATGATGCTTGAAAATCTTTCTGAAGGGAACACAGTGATTGTCAGACACTCTCCACCCACACCCCAGGACAGGTATCTGGTCCCTGTGTCACACAACGTTCTGCACACAGGGACAGCCTTGCCAGTGTGGCTACTCCTGTCCAGGCAGCACATGCAGCCTCATCCCAAGGCAGCCCACCTTTGATAACCATAAGAAATACTCATTTAAGATGAAATTCATCCAGACAAAGTGCTGACACCGTTTAAGCCAAGCAGGATGTCCCTCTCTGGTGGGAGCAGAAGTGATTGGTGGTGTCAAGCCACAGCTCTGCCACCGTTGGGCTGTTCTGTGCTCGGGGAGGGGACACACAGCAGTGACAGGGTCACTGTGGCTCCTGCCACAGCCCAGCACAAGCACAGCCCAAACTGCAAAGGCACAAAGGGAAGCGAGAAAAGCACTCAAGTCATCATTTTATACCTGACACACCAAACTGGATACCAGCATTTCATATGTGATGACTCAGAGGATTACCAGGCTGTTTACCAGCAACACTGCTGCAACAGGTAGTGCCACTAACCTCAGCAGGGCTTCTCCCAGAACAGAGATACTAACACACAACCCTCTGGCAAGCTAAAATTCAGAGAAGGGGGGGAAGAGCCAGGTGAACACACACAGAGGCTCGGGCCAGGCCAAGGGATCCCTGCTGGGACTACAGGCACGAGCCACAAACCTCTGCTCTGGTGTCACACTCAGTTACTCGAAGGAGGAGCAGAAATCCACCCAGCAGCTCTAAGTCAAGAGGCACCTGATTTGCTCTGAATGTTCATCTGGTTCTCCCAACAGAGAATTAAGGGATTTACTTGTCCTTCACGGGTAGTTTGGTATCAACATTACGGCACGAGCTGCTTCACCTCAAGAATTACCTTTGTTCAGGGTCAGTACAGAGCTGGCAGAAATTCTACCAGTGGCAGCTTAAAAACGAAAAAATCAAGCTGAGACTGCATTCACAAAGACACATACACCTGGCATTTCAGCTGCTCACCTCCTTGGTGAGCTTTCTGCCTCTCCAAAGATGAGAAGCTCCAGCCCCAAGCACAGTTGCACTGTACATGGACAATCCCTCTGTTCCCAAGCCCGTGAGAACATCTGAAAGGCAAGTTCTTACTGTAAATTATCAGTGACTCACCCGAACTGACAAACACTGAGCAGCACCAGTGCTGACTGTACTCCACCAAACTACAGAGAGATGACAGAGCAACCCCTGAGCTCCAGCTCTGTGCTGCCCTAACCAAGGGAGAGAGGATGACAGGCTCCCAAAACAACCAGTTAAGGAATCTTCTGGCAATTCAGCAGCTCAGCTTCACTAAAGAAAGCATCTCCTGCCTTCTACACAAGTCAAGTTTATAATGACTAAGGCAGTTTATTAGAAGTTAACTTAGTTCTTGCTTTTCTTGAGTTGCTTTTACTAATACTCAGTCTTCACCTCGGGCAGGATGGAAAAATGCTCAGACCAGCCACTCAGCATTTTCACTCCTTTATGTTTAATTGCTTCACTATAAATTCCAAGCTCCTGAAGTTTCCTTCCCTCCCCTGAGGAGCTCTATGACATCCTGTTTTAAGTCCAGATTCCAAACTTTCATTTTAATTGCTTTTTGTTGGAAGAGCCCACATCCCAGTGTGACTCTGCCCCTCCTCTCAGGAAGACTCTTATTTATGTCCAGCCTGGTCCTGCTGAAGCAACCCCGTGCACCCAGGACCTGCGAAAATAACTGGGGTTTATCCATGTTTGCTTCTCTGACACTAATCAGCGTTGCTTCCCTGTGGAAACACGTCTCTGAACAGTTTTGGAGAAGGGCAGGAGTCAGGAACACCGATGCTCCCCGCACACACCGGACCGAGGGCCGGCAGGGCACACACCGGACCTAGGAGCCCCGGGGGTGCAGCGGGAGCCGGGCAGTGCCCGCTGCTGTCACCGAGAAACCGACGAGCCCGCGGTGGCAAAACCCTTCCCAGGATCGCGGTGATTCAGCAAAGATACTGGAAACGAACCCGCACATTTTGCCTCCCGCTCCCGCAAGAGCCCCGGGGCCGCTCGGCCTCGCCCCCGACCGGGGCTCCCAGCGCTGCCTCCCCCCGGCGGGACCCGCTCCTGCCCTTCCCGCCCGGACCCCAAACCAACCCTGGCGGAGATGCTCCCCCCGGCATCCCCCGATCCCTGCCCGGCCCCGGGAGCACCTGTCCCGTCCCATCCCCTCCCGAGCACCGGGGCCGCGGGTCCCCGTCTCCGCTCCTGCCCCGGGACGCCCGTCCCGCCCCAGCGCGGCCCCGGCCCCGCACG
>VYZS01062179.1:0-24795 GCA_013400695.1 Neodrepanis coruscans
TCAGGTTTTTTAACCCCACAACAACTCCTTGCACAGAATCATATTTCCAGTTAGAAGAAAGTCGCAAGGATTATTGAATCCAACTCTGCTCCTTATAGGATTGTCTAATACTGAATTTTATGACAGAGCATTGTCGAAGCTCTCCTTGAATTCTAACAGGCTTGGTGCCTTGACCACTTCTGTCGGGATCCTGTTCCAGTGACCAATCACACTTTCAGTAAATAGACTTTTCCTAATCTCCAGTCTGAATTTCCTGTAATGCAGATTCATTCAATTTCCTTGTGTCACTGCTCACCAGAGAGAGGAGATCAGTAGCTCCCTCCACTGCCCTCCTTTGAGGAAATCATAGACTGTAATGGAGTCACCTCTCAGCCTTCTCTTCTCCAAGCTGAATGAGCCAAGTGACATCAGCCTCTACTTGGCATTTCATGATTATGATCACTCTCTTCTCACACACCCTGACTTTCTTATGTTGAGGTGCCCACAACCACACACAGGACTCGAGGTGTGGCTGCATAAGTGCAGTGTAGTCACCTCTCTTGATTGGCTGGCGATGCTGTGCTTGATGCACTCCAGGTCATGGTTGGCTCTCCTGACTGCCAGGGCACACAAGGCACTTATATTCAACTTACCATAAACTCAAACCCCTTGATCTCTTTCCATGGGCCAAGTCTCCAACCTTCCATGCCCAAATTTGTTTGTATAATGAAGATTTCCCCATCCCAGGTGGAGAATCCTGAACTTGCTCTTCTCTAATTTCATACATCTTGTGATTTTTCAGCCCTCTAGTCTATCCAGATCAATCTGTAAGACCTCTCCATCCTCAAGAGAGTCCACAGCTTCTGCCGGTTTAGCATCTTCAGCAAACTGACTTATTGTTAATTTGATTCCAGTGTCGTGATAATTTAAAAGAACAGTCTCCCCAGGGAAATGGTCACAGCACCAAGCCTAACAGAGTTCAGGAAGCATCTGGATACTCTCAGGCATATGGTGTGACTCTTGGGGATGGTCCTGTGCAGGGCTAACACTTGGACTCAGTGATCCTTGTAAGTTGCTTCCAACTCAGCCTATTCTCTGTTTCTGTGATTTAAGAGCACTTTCCGTAAAAGTGAAAACCTGGGGAATCTAATTGGTGATTGTCACCAGCCTAATGTAACTTCGTGTGCTACGGTTTGTAGAGGAATAATTTAACTCTGAAAAAAAACCCAAACCAAATCAACCCCCCAAAACATAACCACCTACTTTTGATTATTCAGTATAATACATGTTAAAAACATAGTCAACCTTTCAGGTCTTGCTAGTATGTCAGAGGTACTGCATCATAATCAAATATTTTGAAACTGCTTTTCTGCAATCCATATAAGATAAAAGTTCTGGATACTGCCAAAAATTTCAGTGGAAATTTTACAAAAGTTCATGACAAAATCTCATTTGTCTTGCTGTCTTTTCTGTTATATTTCTGAAATGTGTATTTTGTCTCTTGGGGCATCTTTTGCACAGCAAGGAGTTGCAATCATTTTTATTCACAAGCGCTCTCTAATCTCTTCTTTGTGTAACAAAATCCTGCTATTTTAGATTCTCTGTGTTTGCACTGAGGGAAAATTATATGAAAATATAAATATATTTGAAAATTTTACTAGTATAAATATAATGGAAGAGTTTTATAAGCAACAGTGCATACTTATATTCACTTCAATTTTTCTTTCTTAGCTGGAAGATAAGGGATGTCAAGAAAGATGGCTTTTATACCACCTGCATGTGAAAGTATTTTGCCTGCTTAAGCTCAACTAGAAAAAATTATGCCTTTAGACGACTCCTCTAACTATTGGAGTCATCATGATTTTATGTCAATATATTCATATTTTAAAAATGAAACATCAATAAAATGATGATTTATTAATTTTGTAGCATCCCCTAAAATTATTTGATTCTTATTTTTTAGCTCTTTTATTGACTCTGTAACTTCAACTTGACAATACATTTTTTTTCCCTTACATTGTAATTTTGGGTTTTTTTGATGCATTGGTAATTGTAAGGTTTCTTGATTGAATCAAAAAGGTTTCCTTTTTAGTTACTAGATAACACTTTCCTTCTAGGTCTTTGGAAAAAAACCTCAGACTAATGATTTATCTCTACTATATTTCATTTGAAAAACTCTAATGTTTAAATTTTAATTTAATAAAAATATATGGTTTTGACCTCAGAACAACCGATTAATGACACATAAGTAAACACATAGATTGAATGAATTGCAGAATATTAAAAGGGTGGAAGGGACCTTAATAATCATCTAGTTCCAACCCCCACTGCCATGGGTGGGGACACCTCCCACTAGACGAGGTTACTCAAGGCCTTATCCAACCTGGCCTTGGATGACATGTGGATAATGTTGTCTGCTATGTATCTATTATATATAAGAAAAAGCTTTTAATTGTTTTTTTTATAAATATACTCCTTAATTATTTTTTGAAAATAAATTTGAACAAAACTAAGCAATATAAAATGAAAAACTTGCACTTTTTCTAAGGATAATCTGGAAAAAAAGTTCGAAAATAACAATAAAAAATATGAGGTTATGTGGAAAATCAATACGCTTCCTTTACTGAAGGTGCCTGTGTTTGATGTGAAATAAAGATATAAAATACTAATGTGTGAAGTGACTTTAATGGAAACAAAATTAGCCTCCTTGTCAGTTGGTTTCTACTTAAAGCTACCTTGAAACATACAAAGCTTTGTGACCAGGAATATGAACTGCTGTCTTTTAATTTTTTTGAAAAAAAAAAAAAAACAGTAAAAACTTTTCTCCACATAATTTTGTCAAAGCCAAGTTTCAGAGCTCAAAATCATCACTATACAGCACAGCTATAATGCTGCACTGTTTACATGTACACTATAGATATTCATGCATTGGTGTATGCAACAAAGAGCAACTTTTTTATAACATACGTTGAGGTATTGTACACTCTTTTCTCCTCTATTTTTTCTGAATCCAGGGACAGAAGCACTTGTTCCCATCTGATAAATAATTTATGTGTTTGGCAAATGAAAAAATGTTCAATCACAAGACAGCTATAAAGTTGTTTATAACCTCCACAAGCAGCAGGACCCTAAAAGGAGAGCTAAGAATACCAGAAGAAAAAAACAAAACAAAACAAAGAACAAAAAGATCCTTTGCTTTGTTCACAGAGGCCTAACAGTTGTAATAGTAAAACACGGTTCTCTTGCACTTAATGTCACCTTCCAAACAAATCACTCTGCAGACCAGAGAAAGAGAAATCAACAGGAAACACCCTTATAAGCATGAAGCTTGCTACATAGAATTCAATGATGTGTGCATTTAAGCTTAGGCACTCCAAATGTGATTTGTGACCCACAAGCTAATGACAAATTCTTAATCCTTTTGAAGAAGGTAATAGATATCTGTGCCTTTTAAAAATAGATTATCGTCTTTTGTAATTTTTAGAACATACTAGCTATGTTTTTCTTCCTCTGTGATAGGCTTATTAGCAATTTTGGCTTTTATCTCTCAGGGAGCAATTATTTTAAGTGTATTTTATTCTTGTGGAAGACAGCACAGGAAAAATTACTAATTCTGTTACCAGACCTTTGTGGTGTTTACTTAGAATTTCTAAATGACTTAAAAGGCTTCTCTGCTCTTTTTGTTGGAGCTCAAAAATTGCGATGTATAGGAGACTTAAAAATCTGTTATGACATTGTTTACAAAGAGGGATTGAAACACTGTTTTTTTCATGAGAGTAGATTGCTTGACATCTCTACATTTGACTAGGTAAATTTAATTTTCTTTTTTTAATTTCTTTACATTGACCAAAGAGAGATGAAAATAGATTCTAGAATTATGCTGTCAATTTCATTCACATGAGACAGTAAATCACACAGAGGGCTTTATTTTAGAGTTCACTGAAGGAAATGGGCTTCACCAGCAGACCTCAGTGTGCATTTCACGTGCTTAATACTTGTAGCAATTAGATCTTTTCAAATATTGCTGTTATGGCACTGGTATATTATATTATAAATGTGCTAGAAGTTCTTTAAATTAATAATTTAAATTAATAAAAATTAAATTAATACTGCGTCTTGGAAACAATTTTTAACTTTTTTTTATTGATAGCCTTAGAAAAAATTGTGCATCTACTCTATTTCTAATACACATGGTGCATTGGGGATAAGCTCTTTTTTATTAGTCTTGTCTCATGCTAAATATTTCTGCCAATATATACTCTAAAGTTCCTTCCTGCTTGCATATGAGTTTATGATTTCTGAATCGCTTACATGCTAAAAGCCAGTAAACGTCACTATTGACATGTACTTGGATCCCTTCAGAATGATACAAACTTATATTTAATTTATAGTCTATTGGACAGCAGTATTTCCTGCCTAAGGGTCTATCTTATCCCTCATGTAGTCCATGGTAATTGACATTTCACTATTTTGCAGCTTAACCTAGTGTTAATTAAAGCATGACGGTGCACTCATCCTTAGTATTTTCATGGATTTCACACTATTCTAAAATAAGGCCATTTCAAAAAAAATGAATGCACATTTAAATTCATAAGTCACACCACTCATTGTGAATGCAAATAAGAGGGCAAGCATACAGCCAAACTGTCATGGTTTAGAATGGTAGTCCCTAATTTAGAGACCCGTGCACTAGAACTCCAAAACCATATACCAGTCACTCACTTTCCCCTCACTCTCCTCTTCTTCTGTGTCCAGAGAAAAAAAATTGGAGGCAGAAAAAGCAAAGACTAGGGGGTTGAGAGAAGAACAATTTACTAGAATTAGATAAGAAAAATGAAGAATAACAGCAACAATTAATAACAAAAGAAATAAGACTAAGAAATTATTTCAATGGAAAAATGATGACAAATAAATATTTCCGTAGTAAAACCATGGCAAAATACTCACCATCTCTTCCCCCTCAGACCACTATTTCTCCCACCTGGAAAAGGAATGCACTTCTTCAAAGTGAGATTAAGTCCTTTTCTCTTGCCCCCGACAATGACATAAGATGTTTGTTGGACACATCGTACCAAAGATAACACAAAGGCAGACGTATTTAACACCTTCTTTGCCTCAGTTTTCAACAAAAAGACAGGTTGTCCTCAGAACAACTGGCATCCTGAGTTGGTAGACAGGGATAGAGAACTGAATAGCACCCTCTGAAAGCTAGGAGGAAGTAGTTAGTGAACTGCTGAGCCATGTGAATACTTACAAATCCATGGGACCAGGTGAGCTTCATCTTAGAGGGATGAGGGAGCTGGCAGAAAAGCTCTCCAAGACATTCTCAATCATCTATCACCAGTCATGGCTCACTGGGAAGGTCACAGATGACTAGAAGTTAGACAGTATGACACCTATGCACAGAAAGGGCCAGAAGGAAGACCCAGGAAATTACAGGCCTGTTAGCCTGAGCACACTATTTGGCGAGGTTATGAAATAGATCATCTTAAGTGTGACCACACAGCACCTACAGGATGGATGGGAGATCAGACACAGTCAGCTTGGATTTAGGAGGGGCAAGTCCTGCCTGACCAACTTGATGTCCTATGATCAGGTGACCCATCTGGTGAATGTGGACAAGGCTGTGTATATAGTCTACCTTGACTCCAACAAAGCATTTGACACCATCTCCCGTAGCATACCTCTGGAAAAGCTGGCAGCTTGGACAGGTGCAACCTTCAGTTAAGGACTCGCTGGGCCCTTAGTCTGGATGTGTATGGTTCTACATCCAGTTGACAGCTGATGACCAGTAGTGTCCCCCAGGGATCAGTGTTGGGCCAGGTCCTGTTTAATATCTTTATGATCAAGATGAGAATATTGAGTATACCGTTAGCAAATTTGCAGATGACGTCAAGTTGAGTATCAATCTGCTGGAGGGTAGGAGAGCTCTACAGAGGGATCTGGACAGGCTGGATAGATGGACTAAATCCAACGGCATGAGGTTCAATAAGACCAAGTGCCGAGTCCTGCACTTTGGCCACAACAACCCCCTGCAGCGCTACAGACTGGGGACAGAGTGGCTGGAGTGTGGCCAGAGAGTGGCCAGGCAGAAAGGCACATGGGGGTACTGACTGATAGGAACACAAGCCAGCAGTGTGCCCAGGTGGCTGAGAAGACCAATGGCATCCTGGCCTGTATAGGAATAGTGTGGCCAGCAGGGAAAGGGAAGTCATCCTTCTCCTGTACTCAGCACTGGTTAGGCCACACCTCAAAAGCTGTGTCCAGTTCTGAGCACCTCAGTTTACGAAGGATATTGAGGTCCTGGAGCAGGTATAAAGAAGAGCAATGTAGATGGTGAAGGGACTGGAGCACAAGTCCTATGAGGAGCTGCTGAGGGAGCTGGGGCAGTTGAGCCGGGAGAAAAGGAGTATCAGAAGAAATCTTATCGCTATCTACAGCTACCTGAAAGCAGGTTGTAGTGAGGTGGGTATTGATCTCTTCTCCCAGGCAACCAGGAAAAAAGAGCACAATCTTAAGCTGTAACAGAGGAGGTTTAGATTAGACATTGGAAAGAAGTTCTTTACATAGAGAGTAATTAGACCTTTGCTAAGCTACTCAGGGAAGTGGTGGAGTCACTATTCCTGGAGGTATTAAAAAAAAGACTGGATGTACCATTGTCTAGCTGACAAGGTGGTGTTAGGTCAAAGGTTGAACTTGATCTCAGAGGTCCTTTCCAATCTAATTGATTCTGTGAGGGTGGTATCAAATAACATTAGTGTCTTGGCCTTGCTCACATGGTGCCAGGCTTCATTCCCTCACAGCTACTGCTGTGAGCTCTATATTTGTCCTAACCAGGGCATTATCCACCGTTTATTACATACCATCCGCACCATGGCCAAATCCTACACTTTCCCTCTATACACATATATATATATATATACACATGTATATATATGTATATATACAGAGTCACAGATATCATTTCCATTGTCCATGTCCATCTCTCATAGGTGTCTATTGGGTTCATTTCATCTGTCATTATGAGTTCTGTCCATCCTAGATGACTTCTGGAGCAGAAGAGTTGGTATGCTGTCAGCTGGTTGCAAGCTGCATCAGGAGTTCACATCTGGTGTATCTGGAGCAGTCCATACTCATTGCCTGTGGTAGTTATGGCATACAGTGGTAGTGTCGTTCAGCAACTGATACTATATAATTCAGCATTACAGACTGTTCTCACTCAGAAATCATCCCCTTGAGGTATACACTATGTTTCTCCCTCTCCCTACATTAGCCACCAAGTGAACTCAGGGCCTTGACAAAAAAAATTCTCAAAAAAACAATTTCTTGTGACAGGACTAATCCAAACTGTCTTCTCTAAAACATTCCTCCTATGCACCACAGGTAATTCTTTCCTTTCTACAGTACGAAAAGGTTCTGATTGGGCAGGACCAGCTCAATTGGTAGAGCTTTTAACCACTAACCAGGTGGCCTTCACTAAATGTAGATCCCAATACTTGAAGATTCCACTAGCCGTTGCTTTCAATGTAGTTTTTAGCAGTTCATTGTAGTGTTCAATTTTCCTAGCAGCTGATGCATGATAGGGAATATGATACACATACTCAATACAGTGCCCTCTGGCCCAGGTTTCTTTGAGGTTATTTTTTAATTGAGTCCTGTTGTTGGGCTTATTCTTTCTGGAGTACTATTTTGCATAAGATTTGCTTTTCAAGGCCCAAGGTGGTGTCCCAGGAGGTGGTATGAGACACAGGGTACATCTCCAGCCATCCAGTGATTGTTTCCACCCTTGTCAGTACTTAGTGTTTGCCTTGGAGTGTTTGCGAAAGTGTGATGTAACCAGTCTGCCAGGTCTCCCCATATTTATATTTTGACCACCATCCATTATATCACAGAGGCTTTACCCACATGGCGTGCTTGATTGCAATAAATGTTTCACATAGATATGGGATATCTCATGAATAACTTCAGAGATCGTATCCATGCTTTAATTCACCACTTGATCACAAGCCCATTTGAATGTAACATCTTTTTTCTGATGACATGAGGCACCATGGGACTGTGGAGCCAAAAATAATTCACCTTTATGTTGCCAGTCCAGATCTACCTGAGATATCTTAATCTTTGTAGCCCAAACCACCTGTTTGTTGTTTTAATGTTCTTCAGCAGTCCAACTCTTGGGTATGTGTGCATCTACATGACGTGCTTTCATAGTCAATTTCCCTACCTAGGCAGCGATGTCTTGCCACATTTCAGCAGTCTGGATGAGTTTAAATTCTGTGCTGCCAATTGCTCTTTCACCATGGGTCCAGTGACTCACAGACGGTGTTTTCCAGCATCCATGTGTCAGGGTAGCAGTAAAGTGCTGATCGTTTCTGTAATTTAATGATATCTAAAGCCAGCCAGCCAGCTTCCAGCTCTGCAATCTGACTTGATCCACCCTGTCCCTCAATAGCTTCTGCATAAGGCAGCTTTTCATTTCTTATGTATCCCTACAATATGGCAGGCACTATCAGTAAAGAAAGCGTATTGATTTTCCTTTTCTGGTAGCTGGTTATATCATAAGGCCCCTTTAGCACATGTCACCTTCTCCTCCTCCCCTTCTGATGCTAGTCTAAAATTTTTGTTTTTGGGCCAGTTTGTGAAGACTTCCAAGATCTCTGGGTGACTGGGGTTTCCTATTCATACTTGCTGTATGAACAGAGTGATCAACTTACTCCCATGTGACATCAGTACCATGGTGTGTTAAGGGACTTTCTGTTTGAAAATCCAGCCCAGCACTGGCGGTCAGGGTACCAGGAAAAGCTGTTCTTTGGTGCCAATCCCTTCTGAAGCAGCTCAAACTCCTTCATAAGCTTCTAGTATCTCTTTTTCAGTTGGGGTGTAGCAAGCCTTAGATCCCTTGTATCCATGACTCCACAACACCANTCAGAAATCATCCCCTTGAGGTATACACTATGTTTCTCCCTCTCCCTACATTAGCCACCAAGTGAACTCAGGGCCTTGACAAAAAAAATTCTCAAAAAAACAATTTCTTGTGACAGGACTAATCCAAACTGTCTTCTNGCCTTAGATCCCTTGTATCCATGACTCCACAACACCAGGGGCCATCTTAAGACTCTCTGGGTACTTCTTGCTAAAAACTCTAGGAAAAATCATTTTCCTTGGCTGTGGTGTAGAGCACATTTCTCATATCTTATCCTGTCCTGACTGGCCCAAGGGCTACTGCATGAACAACCTCCTGTTTAATTTGTTCAAAAGCTTGTTGTTGTTCAGACCCCACTTGAATTCATTCTTGTTCCATGTCACATGTTAGAGGGGTCTTAAATCTGACTATGACCTGTAATACGCATTCTCCAAAATCCCACAGGCCCAGGAAAGCCTGTGTTTCCTTCATGTTGGTTGGTAGAGACATAGCTGCTATTTTTCTGATCACAACTATTAGAATCTGATAATGCCTATCTTGCCATTTTACTTCTAAAAATTGAATTTCCTGGGCAGATCCCTCTCCCTTACTTTGTCTTATTGGCAAAACTGACCTTAAGGAAAATCTGTTTATCTCTTCCATTTTCTCAGAATCTTCTTCTGCTGTATTGCCTTATACAATGAATTCATCAATGTACAGCAAGTATTCTGGAGCTTCCCCATTTTCCAGTGCATCCTGGATCAGTTCATGGTAAATAGTGGGCTTGTGTTCCCACCCTTGGGGCAGTCATTTCCATGTGTACTGAATGCACCTCCAGGTGAAAGCAAGCTGTGGCCTGCACTGTTCTGCTAAAGGAATGCAGAAAAAGACATTAGCAATGTCAATGTTTGGCACCACTTTGCTGACTTGGGCTCCAGTTTGTAGCCAAGTTCCAGCATGCCCATCACTCAGCAGCCCTCAGTGGTGATGTAACTTTGTTCAGGCCATGACAAAGCTTCCACTTTCCATTGGACTTATGGATTGGCCCTTTAGGACTATTAAAAGATGAATGGGTCTTGCTGACCAATCCCTGGCTCTCTAGTTCACAACCATCTCATGGATGTGGAACATGGAGTCCCAGTTGGTGAGATATTGTTGATTGGTGCACTGTTACAGTAGTGATCAGTACCTGTTGTCCTTCAATCCTCAGCAGTCCCACAGGAGAAGGGTTTTCTGAGACAGCAGGGAAGGTGTTCAGCTTCTGCTTTCACAGCAGGTATCCCAAAATCCTAATGATCTTTTTTGGGTCCTTGATTTATCCTCCCCTGGCGTAATCTATGCCAAGGATGTACAGGACCTTTGGGTTGGTCACAATGGAGAGCTTTTATCATTCATTCCCAGCCCCAAGTACAATCAGCTGTTAGGATTCTGCTGGTACCCCTGAAATAGACATGGATTCTATGCCTACAAGTCTTGATGGCATCAGTGAACAATGTGCACTGGTGTCAACAAGAGCTTTGTACTCTTGTGGGTCTTATGTGCCATGCCGTTGGATCTGCACAATCCAATAGATCCAATTGTCCCTTTCCGCCACGTGACTGGAGGCAGGGCCACTCTAGTTTTTGTCAAAGTATTCTTGCTCAGTTCTTGTAAATATGAACTGGAGGTCCCTTCGAAAGGATCAGAAGTAACATTAGCCTTCTGGTTTTGTCTGAGAACTTGCACACAGGAAATAAGAAAGGTATTTATCCTTGAAGAATTTCCAGCAGTGGTTCTTCTTCCACTCAACTCACATGCCCATGCTGCTAGGGCCACGTGACTGGAGGCAGGGCCACTCTAGTTTTTGTCAAAGTATTCTTGCTCAGTTCTTGTAAATATGAACTGGAGGTCCCTTCGAAAGGATCAGAAGTAACATTAGCCTTCTGGTTTTGTCTGAGAACTTGCACACAGGAAATAAGAAAGGTATTTATCCTTGAAGAATTTCCAGCAGTGGTTCTTCTTCCACTCAACTCACATGCCCATGCTGCTAGGGCCACGTGACTGGAGGCAGGGCCACTCTAGTTTTTGTCAAAGTATTCTTGCTCAGTTCTTGTAAATATGAACTGGAGGTCCCTTCGAAAGGATCAGAAGTAACATTAGCCTTCTGGTTTTGTCTGAGAACTTGCACACAGGAAATAAGAAAGGTATTTATCCTTGAAGAATTTCCAGCAGTGGTTCTTCTTCCACTCAACTCACATGCCCATGCTGCTAGGGCCACGTGACTGGAGGCAGGGCCACTCTAGTTTTTGTCAAAGTATTCTTGCTCAGTTCTTGTAAATATGAACTGGAGGTCCCTTCGAAAGGATCAGAAGTAACATTAGCCTTCTGGTTTTGTCTGAGAACTTGCACACAGGAAATAAGAAAGGTATTTATCCTTGAAGAATTTCCAGCAGTGGTTCTTCTTCCACTCAACTCACATGCCCATGCTGCTAGGGCCACGTGACTGGAGGCAGGGCCACTCTAGTTTTTGTCAAAGTATTCTTGCTCAGTTCTTGTAAATATGAACTGGAGGTCCCTTCGAAAGGATCAGAAGTAACATTAGCCTTCTGGTTTTGTCTGAGAACTTGCACACAGGAAATAAGAAAGGTATTTATCCTTGAAGAATTTCCAGCAGTGGTTCTTCTTCCACTCAACTCACATGCCCATGCTGCTAGGGCCACGTGACTGGAGGCAGGGCCACTCTAGTTTTTGTCAAAGTATTCTTGCTCAGTTCTTGTAAATATGAACTGGAGGTCCCTTCGAAAGGATCAGAAGTAACATTAGCCTTCTGGTTTTGTCTGAGAACTTGCACACAGGAAATAAGAAAGGTATTTATCCTTGAAGAATTTCCAGCAGTGGTTCTTCTTCCACTCAACTCACATGCCCATGCTGCTAGGGCCACGTGACTGGAGGCAGGGCCACTCTAGTTTTTGTCAAAGTATTCTTGCTCAGTTCTTGTAAATATGAACTGGAGGTCCCTTCGAAAGGATCAGAAGTAACATTAGCCTTCTGGTTTTGTCTGAGAACTTGCACACAGGAAATAAGAAAGGTATTTATCCTTGAAGAATTTCCAGCAGTGGTTCTTCTTCCACTCAACTCACATGCCCATGCTGCTAGGGCCACGTGACTGGAGGCAGGGCCACTCTAGTTTTTGTCAAAGTATTCTTGCTCAGTTCTTGTAAATATGAACTGGAGGTCCCTTCGAAAGGATCAGAAGTAACATTAGCCTTCTGGTTTTGTCTGAGAACTTGCACACAGGAAATAAGAAAGGTATTTATCCTTGAAGAATTTCCAGCAGTGGTTCTTCTTCCACTCAACTCACATGCCCATGCTGCTAGGGCCACGTGACTGGAGGCAGGGCCACTCTAGTTTTTGTCAAAGTATTCTTGCTCAGTTCTTGTAAATATGAACTGGAGGTCCCTTCGAAAGGATCAGAAGTAACATTAGCCTTCTGGTTTTGTCTGAGAACTTGCACACAGGAAATAAGAAAGGTATTTATCCTTGAAGAATTTCCAGCAGTGGTTCTTCTTCCACTCAACTCACATGCCCATGCTGCTAGGGCAAAGAGGGGTTTTCCATCCCACTTCCTCACACCAACTCCATGGTCATGCAGGTAAAACCACAGGTTACCTTGTGGTGTGTACCTTCTCTCTCAAGCAGAGGGGTGTTTACTTTTAATAGCAAAGACTGTGGTCCGTACTGATGCGGCATGGCACATGGTTAACCCTGTCCTGGGGCCCATCAGGTTAAGGCATCCCCAGCTGGTGGAGGCAGGGGACTCTTCTGCTCTGCTCTGCATTGGTGTGGTCTCACCTTGAATATTATGTGTAGTTTTGGGCACTGCAACGTATGGAAACATATGGAAAATATTAAGCTATTACCATCCAAAGGAGAGCTATAAAGAGGGTGAAAGGTCTTGAGGAGAAGCCATATGAGGAGCAGCTGAGGTCCCTTGTTCTGTTCAGCCTGGAGAAGAAGAGATTGAGGGGAGACCTCATTGCAGCTACAACTTCTTTGTGAGGGGAAGAGAAGGGGCAGGCACTAATCTCTTCTGTGTGGTGATCAGCGACAGAACCTAAGGGAATGGCCTAAAGTTGTGTCAGAGGAGGTTTAAGTTAGATATTAGAAAAGTTTCTTCACCCAGAGGCTTGTCAGATACTAAAGTAGGGTCCACAGGGAAGTGACAACAGACTGACAGAATTCAAGAAGTTTTTGGTTGGTACTCTCAGGCACATGGTGTGACTTTTGGGGATTCTCCTGTGCAGGGCTACAGGCTGGGCTCAGTGACACTTGTGGATCAATTCTAACTCAGCATAGTCTGTGATTCTGTGTTCTCCATTGTAGTTTGTTCAACTTTTGAATCTGTCTGCAGTCTTGGACAATCTTTCCATAGCTGAAGTACAGATTGGTAGGGAAGAAAAAAGATGATCTTCATATTACTGGAGTCAGATAGTCATCTGAAGCACTGTTTGTTCTCCTTTCATTGACATCAATGCCAGTGTGTTGGCATATGGCAATGAAATGGTCTGTACCATGTCTTCTGCTACATGGATTGTGTATACTGGACTTCATCTGGAACTACAGGGGACTGTTCATTATTTGAATCCCTATAGACTGCCCTGAGCACAGCTAATTGTCTGATATACTAGATATCTCTCTCCATTGTATTCCACCTGCTTAGACATGCTATTAAGTCACCTTTGAGAGAACATCTTTTCCGCACACTTGACAGGAGCCACCTCTAGAGGCTGAGAGTTTCTTCCCTCCTTCCAATCCTTTTGTCAATGCCTGTATCCTGGGACAGAGTTCTCAGTTGTCTGGGCTCACTAACATCTAGTTTCATAGCATGGGCTGCAATATCCCAGCACTGGAACAGCCAGGATACCAGGGACAGTATTCTCTTCAAATATCTCACAACTCACTTAGGAATAGGGATCTCTGACCCTACCTCTTCCTACTGTTCTGAGGGTCTTGCTTCTTCTTCACCCCTCACTACGTAAACTGACTTGGTCTTGGATTTCTTCTTCTGTGTAGGGGCATCTGTTACTGGCATAGGTTGTTCCTCTGGTTCAGCTTCAGTAGAGTGACAACAGTGCCTGTTTTTCTGCTTTCCTCTCCTTCCCCTGAATGACAAGCAGTGTCTGACAAACAGTAGCCAGGGTACAGAACACTGTAGTAAATTGCTCCTCTCTGGAGTTCCAACAGCATTCTACTGGCAACTATTCTGTCACTCTGTCAGGGTCCTGTATTTGTTTAGGGGTGAACAAACCATTGGAGCTGAGAATTTACCCCTAGGGTTGCCCATTTTCTCCCACATTCCATACCACTCATGACTATATACCTTCAGGGCAGATGTCTGAATGACCTCCCTAGAAATCTCTTTTTTGACTGTAAACATGATGACATGACCACACTGAGGAGACCTGGCAGACTTAACAAGAAGTAGATGCTTTCTGTAATATTCAAATGGAATTCAAATTCTTGAATATTGTAATGTTGTAATAGGCCTAAAGGAGAAAAAAGTTGTGAAGGGCTGGGGAAAATCATCTTCCTCTCTTTCCTTCATAGGCTGGGTAAGACTACTAAGGAATTCCCAGAGTTAGCACCCAAGGTGAGGGCAGGAGAGCAACACTGAATACACATCCCAAATGACCCTCATTGCCCTTGATGTTGTCCCATCTTAAATTTACATCTTGCAATCCTGATCACCATTTCTGCTCTGAAAAAACAAAGACCATATAGGGGAACACATGCAGGGTCAGGTACCACACCCATGTGAACAGACTGAGCAGCATTGTAACAGTAATTTGTTGATGTCCGCTGTTTGGAATCAGATTTACTGAGTAATATTTATATGTATCCTGAGAATCTTAAAGAAATGTTTTTTTCCTTGACATTCTCCCTGTAGAAAAATGGAAAACGGCTCTGTTAAGAGGCCTAAATACAGTATAGTATTTTGGAGAAATATGAAGATGACGACTGCGTGCTTCATCTGATTTATCTTCAGCTGTCCACTGAGGCAACACTAAATGTCAATTGGAGAGTAATTGCAATGGAATGATATTTTTCTATCAAGCAGAAACCTACTGTTGTACAAATTCTCCTTCATCAGATTATGAGAAATCTATATTACAGCTAAATTGGAAACATTAACAAGGAGAATTCTCTGTACTCTCTCTCTCTCTCTCTGTTATTAGATTGCGATCATGATTCTCCTTCCTTCTCTTGTGATTCTAGCATCTGTAGGAATGCTAAAAAAGCACAAAATTATACAAGATAACAAGAACCTGGCAAATACTACATCTTAGATAGTGAGTTATGGGGCATGTGGTGTGAGGGAAGAATGCCACTGCTTTCCGTGGAACATCTTTATGTAGACAACATTTTTTGCAGCTATTGGACTCTGTGCAGGGTGTATTTTGTTTTTGAATATTATAGTACTAATTACCTGTAGTCTTTGCTACTCAGTCAGACTCACTGACCAGACTAGGAGATATTTGAAGTGTCATTAGGCAAAGTGAAGTGCATGCAGGTTTGGATCACGACCCAGAAAAAGATGTAGGCTGAATGATTTAATTTTTTCTTACCTTTACCTGTTGTACATCTTTAGGCAAGTCACTTTGCTCCTCTGTTCTGGTCCTATTCTGCATCAGTCTTGAATTGTAAAAAAATTTTTGAGCATATATGTACAAGGACTATCTTCTGATATTTATTTTTGTAACACATCTATCTGAGTCGGCTACTGAAGCTACCGTTTATATATTCATAATATGATTTCTGTTAATCATTTTCTTATACTAGAGGGACTGATACAATATGTGAAGATTGAATAGGATATGGATCAGAATCCTTTCTTGAACAAGTTTGTCTCAATTGAGAATTTAAATTACACTGGAGGAAAATACAGCTGCTTCCAATAATGCACTCTAAAATAATTTTGTGACTTCATTTCATGACATGAAGCTACATAGAACATCCTAAGTTTATTTCCCAAAGTCTAGGATTTATGTCTGCTTTACATTCAAATCACACCATAATACAATGCAGTTTGACATACCATAATTTATTTTTAGTAATACATTCTTTCAAGAGCTGGAAATGTGTCAGCCTTTGTAGGGTTTATTTATTAATTTTCTATGCAAAATTAGTGACTGCTCTGATATTGCTGCAACTCAAAATTAATCCAGTTATTCTTTGATTTAATAGCATAGGAAAAAGTGTGTTTAGAATTTCCTGATTTTTAAAAAAAAAGTTTCCATGTGAAGACAGTACTATCCATCACCACGTGCTTTCTACTTATGGTATGTTTAGTCCAAATATTTCATCAGTGCAGCATATGCCATACGGTTGACTGAATAAGATGAAAATATTTAGGCTTTTTTTGAGATCTTGTCTACAAACATGCCCAGGAAAAAATAATTAGAAAACTACAGAACAAAATACAATTTTATTCCTTCTAGCCATCATTCATAGTTGTTACAAAGCTTTCTGAAGTTAAAATATTTTCACTTTCTCTCTGTGTTTTTTTTTCCTTTTCTGGGGGAGATGGGGAGGGGGGTTGTGGAGTTTTTTGGGGGGGTTAGGGGCTTTTGGAAGGGGGGAAGGGGACTGAGTGTTTTAAACCCTTCTTTCATATGTTCAAAAAAGCAAGACAGGCAAGCTCCAGACCTTGCAGCACGGCATGGCTCTGATTCCACCGGGCGGCAGCATTGAGTGTCATGCAGCTGCTGGTGCTGGCTGGGGGGTTGCCCTGTTCCGTCCCCAAGACATGTGGGAAAGCCCGCTGGCCCCTTTCCCATGCTGGTTCGCTGCCTGGCAGCAGGCTAGGGCCATCTTCCTGCTGGGGGAAGTGTCGTTGCTGGTGTGTGCCTCACGCCAAGGCAATGGCCCTGCTGGACAGAAGCCGCTGCCAAGTGCTGACAAGTTCGGCTTGGCTGTCGCTGGCGCTGCGCGCATGTGCGGCGGGTTTCCCGTGTGCACAAAACGCGGTGCCAAACAGAGAATACCAGCAGCCCCGTGGCGGGGGAAACCACCTGCTGTGAGTGGCTGCTGCTATTGCACAGGGTGAGGGCAGCCTGGTGCCGGTGCCTGGGGGCCCCAGAGTGCCCCATAGTGTTTATGGGCAGCCCCATTCCCCCTCAGGCCCTGGCCACGAGGCATTTTGGCGGGAAGCGCCACCATGTTGCCTCGTGGTGAGGTCTTGCAGAGGGGAGGTTACCAGGCGCCGTCGGCCAATCTGGAGGTGACATGAGCCAGGAGAGCCTCCGAGATCATGTGGGATTAGACTCCCTATAAAGCAGCAATCCCGGAGGCCATCTTCCTCTTTCAGAGCTCATTGGTCGTCAGAGCTGCATCTCCACACATCTCTGCTCAACGTTTTCTCGTGGCATGAGCAGCAGCGCAGCTTCAGCAACAGTGGAGGCAGCGCGGGGGTTGAGGACCACATTGCTCACCAGCTGTGGTATTTTCTGTCCCCTTGGGGTCCCCCTGGGTTTCTTTTATTGTTCCTGTTTTCCAGGAAACCTCAGCAAGGACCCAGCATCATTCTATCTTTCCTCTCTCACACTAGCAGCCCAGCAGCCAGCCCCAGAGGAGCTGAGTCTGTCTTCTTTGTGTTTTGTTCGTCAGGTTCTTTCTTTGTAAAATAAATTCTGTTGCTTATTCTTAATTTTCTATTGCATTTTCTCATCGCTATTAACGCCCCTAGTGTCCAAACCAGGACAATAGTTTTCCCATGTACTTAATGTTTCATCTAGTGTATGAAAAAGGCACCCTTCCCTTTTTCCAGCTGGCCCTTTTATTTTGCAATGGTATAGAATAGCTGTAACTTTTGTGTTAAAGATTTCAAAGTATAAGTGTCTATATTTATATAGCCATTGTCCATATTAAGTTTTACTGGTTACCAGTATTTCCCTAAAAATTATCATAGGTATTTATATTAAAAATATAAACATTTGTTTAGTGTTTGGATTTAAAACCTTCACCTCATTCAGTCCTTGATTAAAATTCTTTTGGGATTTTTTTCATTAGATTGCTTCATTGTTTGGGTTTTTTTTTTAAATTAATTATTATTACTATACAACCATTTTTTTCAAATGCTACTACTGGCAACAGCAGGAATGTTTTGAAACTTTTTTTTTAAACTGTCCTCATTAAAGAAATTAAAACCTAACTGTACTTTTCTGTGAGGAAAAGGAAAACAGAAAAGGCCTATAAATCTAGCTAGCTCCTTTATAATGATAATTGGAAAGAAAAAACTTTGTTAAATAACACTTTTTGTTAATCAAAACAAATTCATCATTGTTGCTTTTCTAGAGAACTAAAAGTTATTTCACTATATTACCTTACTCTGGTACATACTTTTGCCAGGTAAGATATTCTAAAGCTTTTCTTATAACGGGCATTTCTCAAGGCTTTACTTTTCTTTGGATTAAACACATGCCTAATTATACATCTTTGACATACGATACATTTAAAATAATATAGCATTTATCAATCAAAAACACGTGCATAAGTATAGTTAATACTTGAATTACATTCCTGCATAGCAATATCTTTTCTTCAAAACTTAGTTAGGAATGAAGCCTGAATTCTTCTTAGGGACAATTTGCTGTCACTGTTACTTCAGAGAAAAGAAAACAGAAATTAAAAAAAGTATTGTTAACTTCCGAAAACCTTAAAAATATTTCAAGGGAAAGTGTTGTATATGATGATGCAAAAAACTTCCATAAAGTGTATTTACAACTTCCAGGGCAGGTTAGATGTAAAAGAACTGGAAAATTCATGCCAGATCAATGAAAGCTGATTCCCTTATTTTCATACTACACAGACATTGAATTCATGATTCCTTATCTGTATGTACAAATTTGAACACTGAACAAGTACTGTAGGATTCCTGAAAAGTTTATATATGTTTTTATATTTAAATTTGAATTTAAATATAAAATCCATTTGTTTGTTTTCTTTCTTTACTTTTGTTACATTCTGTGATTAACTTCATTAACACTGCAGTTACAGAAAAAAAAAAAAAAAACCAGAACCTAAATCCTATTTTTAAAAATTATTTAGGAAATGAACTCTAATGTAGAAATAGTAAGATTCAACAACTCAGTTAATTTTTAACTTAATATTCAGGCTATTAAGGAATAAAGAGCACCATTGAAAATTTCACTCTCTTTTCAGCACTAAAAGTTTGCATGGTTTTACTCATCATTACAGCTAATAAATTCTGACTTAGTCTCTACTACAGTTTTCCAATTAGTCTGCTTAGCGACTAATAAGAGGTTTAAGGGCAAATATCTTATGACACACAGAAAGTTTATGACAAAGATATGTTAAACATACTGCTTTTTAATTCATTTTAAATGTGAAATGTGCCATGTTTATATTTGCATGGATGAGCATCTACTGGGAATAATTTTACAGAAATGCTGTTAAATTTTCAGTCTAGATTACACAGTCTATATGCACTGTTGGAGGTTAACACAAAATTTTGTTTGGTCATCAAAAACATTGAATTATCTTATTTCAACAATGGTGCATGCAGAAAAATGATTAATAAAGAAGTGATTGGTGTGTCAATAAAAAAAAGTAAAGATAAGATATGCATGTGTCAGTGCTGTGGACTTTGTAGTATAACTAGCAAACGTACTTCTATAAGGAATGCTTGAGTCCATAATAACTTTGCTCTTTTGTTTCATCTTATCTGTAGCATTTTCATAATTCTAAATTATTAAATACCTATTTAAGTATAATATAGTAATGGAAAATTGTATCTTGGTGAAAAACATAACTTCCAATTCTGTGCTCTGTCAGCATGTCATAAATTTTACGTTGTGATATGTGGCAGCAAAAGAGAATCTGAGTAAACCCGTGACAATTAAATGAAGAATTTCACAACAGAATGGGTTGATATTCTCTCACTGAAAGAGTAAGACAATGTGCAGATTTCACTAGCATTCTTGCTTGTTCTATTGAAGCTGACAGAAGCAGAGGTGTTGGTGTTTTGAAGGTACACAAACAAAGGTGGCAGGAGAAAATTTTGTAAGCATTTCAAACGGTGCAAAGCATCGAAATATTTCCAGATACTATTTCAACATGAGCAGATCTTCCTAGGCTCAAAAGAAAGCAGAATCAAAGGAATCAAAACTAACTTGAACCTCTATTTGGTTACGACCTTCTACTCTCTTCAGTAAGGCTATGCATATGTTTAGAAAAAGTTACATTAGGTCATTCTGCTCATCACTGGCCACACTTGCTAAGGGATTTGCATGCAATGAAGCCAATTAAACCCAAGGAGATCCACAGGAAAAGTATTACATGTAGTAAAATGAAATACAAGACTGCACCAAAAAAATACATGGGAGCATAAGGTTCAGGCATGCTTGAGCAGTATGTCTTATTAAATATTCTTTCTTATCCTAAATGCTTAAAAGCCTTAGACTTGATTTATTTTGTCCAGGTTTTAGCATACCATTTTACATATGATATTAAAAAAAGTATTTTTAGAAACATATATAAAACTAGTACTTTTTCAGATAAATCATTCTGTTAACTCATTGGGGAAAGTGATATGTCAGGCTCTGCTAGAGCTCAATGATTAGATAATTTTCTGCATCACAGACTGAAACTCTTTCAGGTGTCATTAACAATATAGTAAAAGAAATTTTAAATTAAATCCCCTTTGTCTGGTCCTTTTCATACAGAAGTTTTTCCAAGAACTTCTTTAATGCTGGCAGCTGTCTTGACTTTTGTATGATTTCTTTGGTTAAACACAGGCTTTGGTATACACTATTGTTGACTCCACCTTCAGAGAGCTCTATGTATATTTAAAATGGAAAACAAAGAAAATTCACTCACTGGGAATAAATTTATCCATTAACTATTCCAAAGAAATACATTCATATAAATGTACACTTAGAATAGAAAGCTGTCACTGAACAAACACAGAATTGACTTACAACCTAAGAAAATTATTAATTTTCCTTAGGAAATAGGAGAGGAGGTGTATATGAAGACCTTGTCAAAACACAAGCCCACTTGCAATGAAGTGTGAAATTCAAGAGATTAAAGGAGTGGTCTGATGAATTTCAAACAAGTTTAAAGACCTGTACCTAGATTTTTTTGTTGGATCTAAAATGTGCTCTTATAGAATTTGCAAATTGATTAAACCTATGCTTTCACACAGCAAAACAGCTATTCCACCACTTTATTGTGAGGGCATGTGTACACTATAGATTTTGACAGAAGGCTTATAAGCAATGTGCAAAGTTCTTGTCACAAATCTATTCATCGATTTACATATCATTCTCTGCTTTGTGCTTCACATATAACAGTAAAAACCTTGAAATCTGTAAATGCGATGGTTTACTGGGGAGGAACAAAACTCATAGGTTCGACATGTGAAACACTACAGTTAAATCTTATGCACTTTTCCACTTTAAGAAAACAAAAAGAGTTATCCATGACATCACAAAGATCAATCTATCACATATGTTTTGACTGAATTTTCATTCTCACATGATGCTACAAGAGGACTTTAATATACAGTTATATTTTGAAGTGGTGATTCAAAAGAAATTTACTAAAATGCTAGAAGTTTTATTAATGCAAGTATCTAGCAAGTATCTAGCAAGTATCATGTATTCTGAGAAATAAATAAGTCTTTACCACATGTAATCTTCTTCCATTCATTATGATTGCTTAATTTGAATGAAGAGGAGAAAACTAAATATAGAAAAAATAAATACAACAAACTGAAGTAGCACAATTTAAATTATTTTCTTTAGTGGCATAAATCAAATGATTCAGCTTTCTGAATCAATTTTAGCATGAAGGTAAGGAAAATAGAAACAAAGTTAGGAGGACAAGTTGAAGGAGGCAGGTGTTCAGCAGTGTCCTGCTCCTATTTTAGAACATAAGAGTGTAGTTATGAAGCATGGCATTCTATTTCCTTAAGAATATTGATCAGAAAAGATACTGAATATTTTCTGTGAAGTCACATGGAATAGATTGTAATGAAAAAAATTACTTTAATGGACTTTCTTGTCTAATATGTCTGAAGACATATATGACCATAGGTAAAAATTCACCCAACAAAAATTCTGAAATAGGTAGAAAATCCTGTGAATTATAATATCACATTTCAGCTAGCTGGTGTCACTTAGGATATACAATGCTGTATTGGAAATTCTGTGTCTGGAGAGTTAAGAAGGAGACAAAGCATACTATGTGTAATATATGGGTCTACGTCAAGTGGACTCCAAGCCCTCTAAGTAAACTAGAAAGAACCTTTGCAAGATATATTGGCCATATTTACAGCAGTTAAGGTTGAAGAAAAGGACCATAAACATATTATTCTTGAGTTTAGAAAGGTCCATTTTATTGGAAAGTCAAATAGATTGGACCCTTATAGTTAAAAATATTATCTGCATTGTTGTATTAGATTGTATTATGATTCAATGCTGTAGCTGTTGTAGTCGCTTATGGTTTAAAGTATGTTTTAAGTATACTTGGTCCTAGTGGCCGAGTCTCAAGAAAAAGGGGGGAATGATATTAGAGTTTTGAGATGTAACAAAAACTAAGAGTTTTTGCAACAGAATGTACCATAGAAAATTACTATGCCTTGATTTATGGAAATCAGCCATAAGGTGGTCACTAAGAAATCTGGGGGCTTCAGACACAGACGACCATCAGAGACCATCAGTAAAGCTCCCCAGAGACCTTAAAGGGGCACATATTTATGCTAGTAAGTCTGATTTTTAATGTGACTGGTTTTTTTTTTTTTTTAAATTGGAGATTTTTTAATATATAATAGTCATTTCACAAGTTTAGGCTTGGTTTATCTTTTATTGAGAAAGTCCTTAAAACAGTATTAAAAACATCACCAAATAATTTAATTAGATAAGTGTTACGTGTGTCATTTTATGTAATTTTTTTCTTATTATCCCTTTGGCTTTTTCCAAATGTGGAGTGGAAATTCGTACATATTCACAGATATTTGTGATTTAGTCTTGATTTTTTACTGGAATATTTCAGACTGTTCAATTTTAACTTGATAAGTCTTCCCTATGGTGCCCTGGTATGAGAGATTTGAACGCTAATGGTTCAAACAATTAGGCGACAAGGTGGTTGTTGAACAAGAAAAGAGGTAAACTGCCAGGGTCAGACATTCATGCAGGACCCAGGGGAGACACAGGCACACCATTATGATGCAAAGTCAATCTGTTTATTCTCTATTTTCAGCTACATTTATAATTTTTTAGTTCCATACACATGTCTACAAACTACTGGATTGGTCTCACACAATATGCATAAATTGTTTACACTTGAAGTCACTTATTGACTGGCCAAGGTCATAGATGCTGACTAATACTAAGACCTTATTGCTACAGTAACCTTTGGTGCTATTTTTTATTTAGCAAGTGCTGTTTATCGCAACTTCAACATTCTTTCTTATGTCCTTGCACTCAGGCTGTTCAACATGCTTTGTTATAAAAAGGATACAAACTATGTGGCCTAATCTATGGTTTAACCTTGAGATATGCTTGTTGAATACATTCTGTTTCTTCTTCATGGTTTTTGTCCCACAGTATCCAACAGTAAACCCGCAGAGGTGGGGTAGTCTTTGTCCTTACACAAGTGATCCACCCACTTGTGGTAACTCCCCTCCCCTCTGTGGAACTACTGGGACATTCACATGTAGCTTGAATGTGTTTACCTCTACTTATGAGCCATGATGGGATATAATTGACTCAACTGTGCTGACATAACAATTTACACAAGCCATCTTACCTGTGTCATTAATTCATTTAAATCATGGGGATAAATTAATGTTTTATCCAATTACTACCGTGGAAAATGCTCAGTGTTTCTGCAGTGTACAAGACTGAGCGCCATTGTCAATCAGCAACAAACTTCTGCCTCTTGATGTTTTTTCACGCCTATTCCTGGGCTTAGATTAATCTCGTAGAACATCAATCATTTAAAAGAATTAAACTGTATTTATTGTTATGGTTGGATTTCCTACTGTACAAAGTTCAGTATTTTGGAGTTGGCTGTTCATCTTGGGTGTTTTGGTATTTGGTGTCTGAAAGATAACCATAAATATAAATAACACATATATAAGGATAATTCAATGCTGCAGTCAGGTAACTTAGTTAGAAATGACAGGTTTCCTTTAACAACTGTTTAACTGAAACACAAATTCCAGAAATTGCATTATCTGTTTTCAGGACCTTCGTAATTGACAAAAAAACCCAAACAAACAAACAAAAAACACCTTTGTGAAGTATTCCTTCTTTGTATTATCATCACTTTGAAGCAAAAGTTAAACAAACGCTTTAGTTTGGTGTTGTGGGTGGAATTGCAGAGACTTGAAAGAAGTTCGGGGGCTCATGGGATTAGATGAATACACATCCCCAACAAGGAATCTACAGAGATAGAAAGTCTGCCCCTGGGCCTGAGGTGCTGAGGGGAGGAAGAGACTTTGATAAGAAGATTGTAACAGCCAGGAAACAGGTACTTATCAACCCAGGACTGAAAGGCTGTGGAAAAATACCAGCTTCTGTCCTCTGAGTTTTGTATCCTGTATAAACCCCTGTCCCCTTCAAATAAATGTCCCCTTCTCATATTCACCTGAGGAAAGGTCCATGTGAACTCTCTGTCCCAGATTAGCATTAATTTACCCGAAATAAAATTTTAATTTTACTTTCTTGTCTATAATATAAAGAAATGGTGAACAGAAAAATATTTCATAGTGAAATTTATGGTGGTATTTTCTAAGTGACTCATGTGTCCTGGGTTATACAAAAATGCTGATGTTCGACTTTTCTCCCCTCCCGTCCCATCCTGTCCCCTCCCCTCCCCTCCCCTCCCCTCCCCTCTCCTGGTCTGAG
>VYZS01062180.1:5110-15469 GCA_013400695.1 Neodrepanis coruscans
GAGAGGTGAGAGCACCACAAGACAGGAGACACTGGGTTGCACAGCAAGTGAAAACAGCCAAAATAAGCAAGTTAAAGCCCCATCCCACCAGCCTTCCTGGGTACAGAAACAAGAATAACCATGAGCAGCTTTGCACGTAGAGATGAACCTTTGTGCTCGTTTATTCAGAGCAGAAGGGTTAAAGCAAAGCCATCACACATGGTCTGGGTTTAAATTCCAGATCAGAAACCAAGATCATCTCCTCCCCTCAGTATTTCTGACAATGCACACCCTCACCACACTCAAATCCATGTCTAAAGGAGTAAAAGGAGCTGCTGGAGGACAATTTATCATGGTTGTTTCAGCTGGAACCTACTGATTTTGAACTGATCTGCCAGGAACCTCTTCTCAATTCCAGCTGCTCTCCATTTAGAAGAAAAAAGGACAAAATTAACAAAAAAACTCCACAATCTACAAATAAGCTAAAAAACCCCTAAAAGGCATATGTAGATATCACATGTTCTATGTCTAGAAAAAATGCTTATAATTATAATTATGACACCAGGTAAGAATATAATGAGGTTTTCCCCAGATATTTTGAAATGCAGGCAGATCATTGTCTCAATATTCATGAAGTCTCACAATTGTTAAAATTATGGACAAAGCATAAACATTTCTGCACTATTTCCTTTTAGAGTCAGCCCACTATAATAAAAATTTACTGCTCAAATCTTCCCACTGAAAAAATAATCCAGTGTATTATTAAAAAAAATAATCCACAGGCTACTGCACAAAGCTGAGGCACTGACACCACAAAGAAGATGTTGCTTGTTGCATCATGAATCCCTGTACCTGTCTCCAAAATGCCACAGGCATTTCCAGCATTCCAGCTGGGAAAACAGCCACCACTCTTGTGCTGTCATAGATCCCAGAGAGGCCCTTGTCAGCTCCCATTGACACTGAGAGCCTGGAACTCCAGCAGAAGGGAAGCTGCAACTCCACTGAAGTTGAGTCTATCAGGAGACAGAAGACACTCCCAGATTTGGGAAGATCTTCCATAACACCAGTTACATTCCTAAAAGACCCCCCAACTGAAGGACATTTGGGGAATTTGCTGGTGAGCTTTGTTTCTCAGGCATGTAAAGAGTCCTTCAAACACATTCACCTGCCACCCCCATGTCACCTGCATAATAAGAACTTCTACATGATCCCAAACCACCTCGTGCCCACCACATTGACCAAGGAAAAGCAAACTCCCAGCTGAGCTCAGTCTAAAAATGCCAGTCCTTCCCCTCTGGAAGTCACAATTAAAGCTCTCCCTGCCCTCTCACTGACCAGTATCACCTGAAGTTCCACAATTTCTGGAAGAGTAAAGCTCTCCTGAACTTGGCACAAACCTCATGCTTTTGTCCCTGGTACATTCAGCAGCTGATCCACCAGAAAATGAACCCAGACAAACAGAAACACCACCTCACTTTCCAGAGGCCTTTAAAGCATTTCCTCAAGACTCAAATCAACCCTGCAGTCCATTGTGGTTACTAAAACACATAATCCAAAACTAACACATGTGGTTACCTATTCTGAAGTCTCTAAAACTGAAATTTGATTAGTAAGGTTTCTCTGTTCTCTGAGGACACAAAAAAAAAAATCAACTTGCAACCTGTGGTTCCCAAGGCACTACACACAACCATGAGTAAGACAAAGATTAGAAGTGAAATGGTCAACAACTATGATCTTCAAGGACAACACTATTTTCTGCTTCTTTAGGTTTCAGTGGAGNGAGGACACAAAAAAAAAAATCAACTTGCAACCTGTGGTTCCCAAGGCACTACACACAACCATGAGTAAGACAAAGATTAGAAGTGAAATGGTCAACAACCATGATCTTCAAGGACAACACTATTTTCTGCTTCTTTAGGTTTCAGTGGAGCAATTGTAGATACAAAGAAAAACCATCCCAGAAGTCTTACATCTACTCACCTGCAAAGAGGCTGCCTTGTCTGAAAGCTCTCATTCTCTAAGCAAGGCACAAAACATTCTTTCTGATGCTGACAGTGAACCCCACAAGTGTGGGGAAATTTATCTATGGCTGTGGGCTTCATCCATGGGGATGCACATCCCTACCAAATGATTCACTTCCACTTGGCCAACAACCAAATATCCTGTTTATTTAGGCTGATACATTTGTGTCCCCTTCCTCCCTCCAGCAAACCCACTCATGCAGGTCAATTCACTGTGCTGCTTCTTTTAAAATAGACATTTAAAACAAACCAGGCAGATGAGAGGGGGTACAAACAGCACTGTGTGTGCAACCTAACTGTTTGCAGCAGGGTGTGAATCAAGAAAACAGATTGGCTCCACCAACTGTGACTAAATGGTTTTCATCTTTCTACACTGCAAGAAAAATGAAATTCTTCTTTGCAGCAACAGTCACAGTTTATCTTTCTGCAAAACATATTCTTGGCCTGTCTAAAAATTAAACAATTGCCTGCATTCCTGGCAAAAGACATTACTTTGAACTGCAGGGCTCGTGGCCGACAAGAATTACATTCCTACTAAAAAAGTCAAGTAAGATGATGTGGCTCTAAGAAGTCTGCCTGGGTTGGAAAAACTCAGCTGCTAACTTCCCTTCTGGTTATAACTTCAGAGCCAACACCCAGCTTTTCTCCTTAAGTGCTCTGACCCAAAAAACTGGCAATTTTTGCTGCTACGCTCAAACACTCACCCTTATGCACACTCAGCAGCACAGGGCAAGGACAGTATTTAAGTCTCATACACCCTGCACAGCATCACTTACCCAGTGGTACCAACCAGAAACATCTTACCTTCTCCTTCTGATCAGAGACCTGCTGATCATCTACTGTCAACCCTAACCCTGGACTATTAACTTCTCTTCAAATCTGCCCAACTGCCTGAAGAGACAGTCAAGCAATGTAGCTATAACCACCACACATTCCTGGCATGTATCACGTTGAAGAGACACTTTTCAGACACAAAAACACTTCCAACATGGCTACATTGGTCACTGTACCCTACAAAGCAAGAGACACTCAGCCCTACCCAGACCTGTCACAAAGCTCTAAAGCCATGGTTTATTTCTCTGTAAGTTCTTGCTGATGTGCAACATAAAGTGCATTTCCCAGGGCAGGCACAAGGACCCCCTCAGGTAAACTGACTCCGTATTACCCACACAGAAACCTTGCAAATCACAAGAAATTAATAAACATGGAAAATATCTGACAACCCAATTCCACCCAGTCAACTGCCCAGCCCAGTGCCTGTGCTAAGGAGCAGCAGCAAAGCTCCTGGCAAAGACTGGAGCCATCCCTTCAGAAGCTGTGGATGTGTGGCACAAAAAAAGCCCTCAGTGCTTGACAGTGACAATCTCACCACTTTCCTTTCTTCCAGGGTAAGACAGACCAGGTGAGAACACAACTGCCTTCAATGCTCAGATCTACTTCCCGTCTGCAGGAGATCAAAGTACAGAGTGAACTGCTTTGCTTTATCTCCTTTTCTGAACAACAGACAAGTCATCTGTGGCAAGAGCACCCAATGAAAGGATGCTTTGATAGCTCTGATCATACAACCACTGTCCACTCCTTTCAGAGGCACAGCAGTTTGACTTCTGGGCATCCACATTTTTGACAATCCTCAGAGATTCACCAATGCTTTCAGTAAGGTCTCCAATATGGATTTCCATTAAAATACCACTGCCTCAGCTCTCCTACTGCCCTGACAAAACATCGCACAGCAATGCTGTTAGAAGATACAGGACTCAGTCAAACATGCACAGTTCCCATGGACCACACCTAAATAACTGACTCTGTAAGCCAGTACCTACAGGAGTGGGAGAGATTCTGAAGATTTAGTGAAAGCAATAGTTGTTATCCAAATCCAGCCTGCTAACAACTTCAGGTAGAGACTCAGTTGATGGTCCTGTTTAACGAGATTCAGCAGCACTGACCAAGAACAGTTGACTGAACATGACTGTGATGCTGCAGCCATTTCTCACAGACCTGTATCTTGCTACCCCTTCTCACACTTCTCTCACCTCAAGAGCAGATTGCTACAATGCACTCAAACAGCTACACTTTAAATCAATCCAAAAATAAAAAGTGGCACAGACCATTCCACCTCCAAACCTGCACCTCCCCCCGAGGCACTGTGTAGCACTTTGGCAACATTCTCCANAGCTGTGGATCTGTGGCACAAAAAAAGCCCTCAGTGCTTGACAGTGACAATGTCACCACTTTCCTTTCTTCCAGGGTAAGACAGACCAGGTGAGAACACAACTGCCTTCAATGCTCAGATCTACTTCCCGTCTGCAGGAGATCAAAGTACAGAGTGAACTGCTTTGCTTTATCTCCTTTTCTGAACAACAGACAAGTCATCTGTGGCAAGAGCACCCAATGAAAGGATGCTTTGATAGCTCTGATCATACAACCACTGTCCACTCCTTTCAGAGGCACAGCAGTTTGACTTCTGGGCATCCACATTTTTGACAATCCTCAGAGATTCACCAATGCTTTCAGTAAGGTCTCCAATATGGATTTCCATTAAAATACCACTGCCTCAGCTCTCCTACTGCCCTGACAAAACATCGCACAGCAATGCTGTTAGAAGATACAGGACTCAGTCAAACATGCACAGTTCCCATGGACCACACCTAAATAACTGACTCTGTAAGCCAGTACCTACAGGAGTGGGAGAGATTCTGAAGATTTAGTGAAAGCAATAGTTGTTATCCAAATCCAGCCTGCTAACAACTTCAGGTAGAGACTCAGTTGATGGTCCTGTTTAACGAGATTCAGCAGCACTGACCAAGAACAGTTGACTGAACATGACTGTGATGCTGCAGCCATTTCTCACAGACCTGTATCTTGCTACCCCTTCTCACACTTCTCTCACCTCAAGAGCAGATTGCTACAATGCACTCAAACAGCTACACTTTAAATCAATCCAAAAATAAAAAGTGGCACAGACCATTCCACCTCCAAACCTGCACCTCCCCCCGAGGCACTGTGTAGCACTTTGGCAACATTCTCCACCCCTTGACAAGTGAAAAGGGGGTTCCTGGTTTTCCATCTGAAGAGGAGGAGTCTGACCTGTTCAGCACTTCTGGGGGTTTGAGCCTTTATCACTGAGGGAGCATTTTCTCCTGTCACATTGTAAAAGATGTAAACAGCAATCATTTCCAACCTGCATAACAAGAGTTCCCATTTGTGCAGCTTCCTGAAAGCAGTTCTGACAAGAAAAAATTTTGGATATCACACGGAGTTGGGTCAAAGAAGAAAGTGAAGAGCTGTTCTGCAAGGCACTCCAATTTTTGATAACCTCCTTTCCCCAGCTGCTCAACTTTAGAAGTTTTGTTTGTCTTTCAAGGCTGCACTGGGCTGATGCTCATTAAATTCAGAAAGCAGCCAAGTAACTCCACCAGCCATGTAGCTTCTGCAGGAGACAGCCACTTTAGCACTTCCCACACTAGTTATGGGTGACTAAAAGTCCTCAGAGAGAAAAGTTAAATCTTTTTAACAAAATCAAAAGGGAGAGAACTCCAGAAAAATGTTCGAGCCTTAAGTCTTCCACAGAAATTTCTGGAAACTCAAAGGCAACTTTTCAACTTAAAATGGGACTCGAAGTCATTCAAAATAAAAATACTCCAACAGGTTGAACCAAGAGGCTCCAAGTGTTCTCCAACCACTGTGCACATATTAGCAAATGTGCTCAAATAACTAAGAGGTTTAGCATTAATTCACTTTGGAAAATGCTGGAGCTGGTCACAGCACAAAGCTTTAGCTGCAGCTTTTTGCAGATACAGACACCCCCCAGACCTTCAGAATCTTCACAGAATCCACCTGCCCTCTTTAGGAGAGAGAATGGGCTGAGCAAACACCAACAGCCAATGCCCCAGAGAGCTGTATCTCTATGAAAACCTGCAGAGTCTGGACACCAACATTGGAAAAATCTAAAATAGCCCTAAAATACATGAAAATTAAAGAACTCTCTTGTGACAGTAGAGAGAAACCCTTCAGTCAGTGGAGCCAGGATGCAAACAGGCAAGGAACATATTCCAGAAGCCATATGGATTTCCAGAGCTGTGCAAACAGGTGAACAAGACAGTTATGATACTGCTAAGGAATACAAAAGGTGAATCAAGTGCTAATACAGCAGGGGACAACCTCCAGAAAGCAGGGCAGGGAAGAGGAAACCTGCAGAACAGAGATGGAATGAGGAGAAAAAATAAGGATAATCCCCAGTATGTCTTTAAAAAAAAAAAAAAAGGGAAAAAACACACCCCAAAAAACACCCCACAACATACAAAAATAAGACATGGAGGAAGCAGCAGAATAATTAGTCAAACTATCCTCTGACAGGTTCCACTGGCAGGCCTCACTTTTTTAATCAGTTCTCTTTCTGCTCAACTACCAAATGGCAGGAACAAGGAGCAAATAGTTTGGCAGTGCTGGAATTAAGTCCAGCAGAGCTGTTCCACCCCTTTTCAGACTGCAAGGCACAACTCTGGGACACCACAGCATGGCACACTTCCCACTCCAGCACACGTGTCCATGAGCTGACCCCATCAGTGCCATTTTTCCCAGTCCAGGCATGAGGGAAGCTGCTCCCCCAGCAGCAGCCAGAAAGCTGGACAGGGCTCGGATCAGCCACAGAGAGCTCAGCAGGATTCTGGAAGGGAGGGATCTTCCTCTCTCCAGCAAGGAAAGCAGGATGGGCGGCTTTCAGTTTCAGAAACCAATTAGGCAGAAACTGCTATCAAAGCAATAGAGAGGCCCTACCCTAAGCGGGTTGAGAAACACCAGGTGGTATTATCCCAACCGTTTCGCCAGTTTCAACAACCCCACTCATTCCCTCTCCCTGGAGGTGCCCAGGGTGCTCTTTTCCAAGGCTCTTCCCACACACCTGCCTGGACACCACACAGCACTGAACTGAACTGTCACCAAGACAGCACAGGCTGCCCAAAAAGCTCCCCCCTTTCTGTACTGGCTTGTGGATTAGGGAGTAAGAGAGCAACAAACTTCCAGGCTATATTCCTTCAGGAATAAACAGCCACCAAAGGCCAGCAGTTGTACTAAGGGTGAACAGTCCACAGCAGTACAGGTTTATCAAGAAATTGTGCTTTCAGGAGATTTTACAGTACAAAAAAAACCCACCAAGTGAATCTAAGAAGAAAAGAAAGACTTCAACAAACCCCAAGTCTGGCACCACTGTAACATTCTTCCACAGAGTCCAAAATGAATTATTACAAGATTGTCCTTTAGATTTTGCAACCAAGAGTATGTGTTCAACATCAGAATCAGCTAAAGCAAATAAAATTGCCTTCCTCACCCTCCAAGTTGACAAATTCTGCATAACCAATTACAGAGCCATGACAATCACACATGGAGCAAAAGACTCTCCATGGCAAGTGTTAGCCAAGATATTATTTACTGCAGACCATCAAGATAATTGGCTACAGCTACAGTAAGTACTGCTGTCTACAAGGACTTGGTGTTACTTGAAACACTTATTTTCCAGAAGCTCAGGGAAGGGAAAAAGAAAAAAATCAATTCTAGAGTCATTAGATGAAAATTCTCAAACAGCAAACTTTGAGACTTCTATTTTTATACAGATATTTTTGGCCATGTGTTGCATGACTACCCCTTGTATTTCAGGACTTTTTTGTCCCATTTGAGAAACAAGGTCCATCTGGAAGCAATGCAAGAGCAACCAGGTGAAGAACAAAAGAAAGCTTCGAGCTCATCTCTCTTCTCATACTCGAACAAGCAGGTTGTAATTATCAGTGAAAAACTGGAAGTTTGGCTCCCTCCTTTTGAGGGACAGGCTCAACACATGGAGCACACACACTTTTTTCTGTTCTGGGAAAGCCTAAAAGCCCAGCAATACAGACACACACAAAGAACACCCTATTTGAGAACTATTTCAAGGCAGAAATCCATACAGTGGATTCTCTATAAAGAGAGAAATAAAAATAGTCAGATCTCAGAAAGAGATACACCAAGGCCACAGGGTTCCTACTACTGTGGAGATGTTAAAAGCCTTGTAACATCCCTTGCACAGGAATGAGCAGGATGCATGAGAAGTCATCTTTCCCCACAGCCAAAGGAGAATGGTGACCTCCCATCCTTCCCTTCAAGGCTCAGGATTTCTGACGAGCTTCTAGAACTGAGTCTCACAAATCAAATCTAATAAATCACACAGCAAAGAGATGTGCTGACCCTTTCTCCCCCATATACCTTGGGGAGAAGAGCAGCCCCAGTACAGTTCTACTGCTCCTCCCAGGTAACAGCCAACTCTCCTCCAGCATTTTATCCATCCCTTTCCCACCCCTTGGATCCATCTTTCCTGGGTAACTGCTGCAGCCCTCAGCCAGGACAAGCAATGGCTGCCAAGACACCAGAGCAAGAGTGACTTCATCATTTGATTTCACCAGTCCTCCAGCCTTACAAATAACAGCAAAAAGGCTGACCTGAAACAAGCCAGCTTTTACTCCCTGATCCCTTGGAAAAGACCAACACCGAGACAGAGACACTGAAGATACCAATATATCAATCTTCACCTACCTCACCAGGACTCTTTTGTCCCAGCTTTAACTCAAACTGGCTCAGAATGCAACTAAGTATCAGTCTTTATATAAAACAAAAGAGCCACCAAACTGTTCACCACCCAACTCTGCCCATAGACATCTTGCTACATCACGTTACCAAGACCTCACCAAGTCTCAGGCCAACCAGAAAAACACCACTTTTTGACACACCAGAATTTTTCTCCCTTTAAAAAAAAAAAAAAAAAAAATTAAAAAAGACAAAAAAAAATAAAAAAGTTAACTTCCCAGGCTGTCTTCCATGGATGGATTAACTGAAAATAGAAACTGCATTTCCCACAGAGTCCTTGACTGTGGTTCTGTTGCTTTGTTCTGACATTTTTTCCAGGCAGCAGAAGGACCAGGAGCACATGACTGGGGGGGTTATCACCAGTGCATGCGCTTTATGCGACGGCCTTTGTTTCTCCCTCGCTGTCGCACACTTGGGACCGAATCATATTTGCAAACTTGTTAGTCTGCATCACTTGGCACCCTCTCCACAGGCCGAGCATCTGTCTGGTCTTTGACCTCGAGGAGCATCAATGACCTTTTGAGAACGGAGCCGCAGAGCCCCAGTCAGACAAACCCGGGGCCGAGGTCTCGGTTCGGAGCAGCAACACCTGCAGAAACCCGGCTCATCCCGCCCTGCTGCCCATCCCACGGCCGGTAAAATGGAGTCCCCCCCGGTCTGTGCCCGTACACATCAACCATCCTAACGCTGGACCTGACCAAACACAGGGTTAATGCACCCACGGCTCCCCGAGTGCTGCTGTCACACTGCTCATGCACAGACACACGGCGGACCACAGCCCCCCCTGAGCCAAAACGCTTCTCCCTCCAGGCTCCAAAACCGCAGTGGAAGACATTTCGGGGGCAGAAAAACATCCCCATTTCCCATCTGTCAAAGAGGTGCCGACCCCCGAGCGCTGGGGCAGGGAAGGCACCCGCAGAGCCACGGCAGGTGTGGCCCCACACGGGTATGGAACAGCCCAGGGCAGTGCCCCCCGAGCATCCCCGGGACCATAAAGGTGTCACCCTGCGCTTCCGTGAGGAAAAGGAAAGCACCTCCGAAACCTGCCCTGCTAACGATGGATCTGGAGAAACAATTCCGTTGTTCATGTGAACGTATTCAAGCCCCGAGATAAGAAATTCCCTGTGATAAGCACAGCGGCTCAGAACAGGCCCTTTTTGTATTCGCAATGTACATTTGTTCAGATTTAATAGGTATTTTTAATCCACATAATCCCACCAGCTAAAATACCAAGGATGGGCACACATCAAGCACAATTTCTGACATGCCTGTGCAGAATAAAGCACAGGCCTCATTATTAAAAATATTCCTCCGATCAGAAAACTGCAAAAGGAACGCCGAGCTTGACATGTGAGACAACAGAGCAGTTATTTCCAAATAATCGTTTTCTTATCCCTTCTATTGAGCATTTTACCAGAGCCTGGAGGATATGAGAGACACCTTTTATAAGCTCCCCTCCCCCTCCTTTTTCTTTCTTTTTTTTTTTTTAAATGGGCTGGACTAAAAGGTGCTCACACCCGATCTCCGGGTGCATGGAAAAACCTCCTTCCATGCTCTCTCCCCTTCAGAGCCAGCAAAGCTTTAAAAAAAAAAAAAAACCAACAAAAAACACCCCAAAAAAGCACCTAACGAACGTGAATGTCACGGTCATACCTGTGTGCCCGCAATTCCTTCCCTCTTTTCCAGAGGGGAAAGAGAAGGTGGGGGGGGCGAGGAACAAAAAGGAAATACAGGAATACAGAGCTCCCGA